>PVIR01000032.1:169159-271608 GCA_004026965.1 Petromus typicus
AATCCTCCTGCCTCTGCCTCCCGAGTGCTGGGATTACAGGCGTGAGCCACCACGCCCGGCACTGTGGTATGTGGTACTGGTTGCTGCTGGGTGTGGGTCTCCACACCCAGTATTGTTATGTGGTTACCAGGGAATCGAACCCGGGCCCTTGCGCTTGCAAGACAGGCGCTGGAACCACTGAGCTAACTCCCCGGCCCTTGGCGCCATTCTTGTTCCACATCTTCCCCGGCCCTCTTCCTCTTCCTTTCTAGTCAGCTGTCTGGTATGAGAAATTCCCCTCTCTCTCACTTGACATTCTGATGAGCCTGCTTCCCCTCCCCATTCTTGTTCAGAAAGAGAATTGGGCCATAACTCATTGTGGAGTCAGTGGTGATTGCCTCCAAATTGGTCATGGGGGACACAGGCAGATTTTGAGAAATAAAAGACCTCTCTTTGCCTTGGCTCAAAAGGAGGGACTGTGCACACAGTTTGCCTGATAATAAGGGAAACAACTCTTTAGGAGTGCACAAAACATCACGAGTGCACAGAACATGAGTGGCTGCGATTTTAGTCCTGTCTTTAGTTTTTGTGTATTTAATTTAAAAATTAGAGCTTATTTTTGTAGCCCAGACAGCCTTGTCTCCAGAAACATTTCATGCATTTTGGGAGAAAAAGAAAACAGCAAACACCTGAGGTTGAAAGGGAGCAGTGTCCTAAGTTGCTCAGCCTTAAGCAAGGCATGGCAGAACTTAGGGCTCCCAGCCCAGGCCCGTCACCTCTTCCTTGCATTAAATGCCAGATACTTGGTTTAAATCACCTTTTCTCCTCAACAATTTGTTTCTTTCCATCTAATCCTGTCTTCTATGCATTTGCAGGGTAACTTTGTGGCTTGCATGACAGCTATTCTACGACAAATGGAAGATTATCACTATGCCCACTTGATCAAGACTTTTGGAAAAATGAGGACTGATGTTGTGGTAAGTCTCCTTTTATGTGTTCTGTGCACTAGAGTTTGGAGTCAACTTTTTAAGCATGTAAACTTGCCTTGGGTTGATTGCAGAAGCTCTCAGTCTAAGCAAAGCCTTGTTTCTGATAAGGTAACAGATCTGGTTCACAGATGTCGATCTATCACTGCTCTGAAGCATAATTCAGACTGGGTTCCAGAGAAATCTTTGTTTTTTCTGGTCACAGTGTCATGTCCCAACCTGGGCCTTGAGTCATTATTGGCCATGAGCTCCTCTGATTTATAGATTGACTTTCCACACCAGAAACCTGACAGCCTTTGTGGCTTTGAGCTATACTCTATTATTAATTAGCTGCACTCGTCAACTGTCATCTGTATTTCTCCATATAATTTTCTGATTAGCCCCAATAAAATTATGATACAATTTAACTAGGAAAGGTGCAATGGAGGGTAATTTATTGCTTAGGAGAAACCTCCCTAATGACCCAAAATCACATGGTCATATGGCACGTATTCTTGGAAAGGCTACAGCCAAACATGCTGGTGTGCTTCCTGATCATAAGTTGACTTGAACGCTTGGATTCCGTTTCTAAGGACTCATCAGTAACCACAAATTCCTGTGGAATATACCAAACTCTACTGTTCCAGAATAAGGTTCCAGAAAGGTTAATGGGTGGGTAGGTAGGTAGGTAGGTATGTAAGTAGACTGATTTGTAAGGAGAACAAAAATGAATCCATATCTCAAAATCATACCAATTTCCCTGAAACAAAAACATGTACATGTTTCTGTGTTATTTATATTAATAGGCAGTTATAGTAGAGACATACCCAAGTTTGTAATACATACATATACATACATATATATGTGTGTGTGTGTGTATACATACATACATACATACATACATATATATATATATATATATATGATATATATCATATTACATGATTCACTTAAAATACTGGCGTAGTCAATGAGATCTTGCCATTATTAGCATTTGTGTGTTGTGTGGTATTGTGTTTTAGGATACTGGGAATCAAGCTTAAGGCCTTTCGCTTGCCGGGCAGACATCATGATTCATTAGCATTTAATGCCTTAATTGAAGCTTCAATATTCCCCTATGCTGTGCTTTGGTCAATGGAAAGAATATGTGGACAATTCCCTAGATAACATTTTAGGCTTAATAATAAAGTTTTGGAAAGTAAGGATTCCAATTAATAATTTGTGCTTTTTCCAAACAGTCACATCGTCAAAGGCAGACTGTTAAAAACATCTCATCTAAACTGTTAAATGATTCTGATCTTTAGGAAGCTTTGGTATATTGTAGAAAGTGACTGTAAAGTGTGATGTTTAAAAATTACTATAATCCTCCGCATTCCAAGTGTGTGCCCTCTCTCCTTGCTCAGAGCAGAGAATAGGATGTGTTTATTCCGTGTTGTGGTCCTAATTTCCCAAGAGATTCTTTTCCCTTACACACAGCAGTTCGGAAAATCAATTATTTGCAGACAATTTGATTTCCATTATAAAATGGCATTTGTGACTTAGATATCTCAAATTCTTACTGCGTGGATGGTAAACCTTTTTTGTTGTTAATCTGCCAGAACCTTTGTAAAAATATGTTCCTACTCATTAACTATAGGTAGAGTATTTGACTACTTTTCTGTTCTGAAAACTATCCAGAAATATGATCATTGCATGTGAAATAATAGGAATTAATTAGTATTTCAAAATGAAAATAACCAGAACCATTTTCTGGACACTGGCTTTCTTCTAACAAGCATTGAGCTGCAGGTTTTCAAAGTTATTACTCCGGTTTTAGTGAGTTATTCCTATTTTAAAAAATCACATTATCATCAACACCAAAATGACATGCCACAGAGTTACTGCTTTTATAACTCTCAAATGACCCTCTGAGCCCAAGGTAGTGTGAGAGCAGAGGTGGAAAACTGATCCAAAAGATAACAGCAATGATGTTGTCCACTCAATCTCCCTCCCAATAGCAGCAGTCTTTTCTGAGCCACTAATATTTCTGACCTTCTGCAGTGGAGAAACTGGCCTCCCTGCTGCTGCTGTCTTGTGTCCAGGGCTCAGAGCAGGAGGGGGAGTAAAACTCTTCCCTAGGGCTTCCATCCTTACATGGAACAGATGAGGGGGCCTGTGCGACTTCTGGGGAAAACTGTCAGCCTACTCCCCTCACTGAATAGTTCTGGGAAAACATGCTTTCTCTAATGTTCTTTTAGAACTCATCCATGCACATGCACCTGTGCGTTTCTCCTGCTCTTAACCAACGCTCTGATATTAATTGTGGGAACTGCAATTCCATTCAGTTGTACCACTATCTACCTGGATTTAGGGTCAGATCCACAGACCATAGGGCTGAGTCCAGTCTCCCATACTTCTGACCAAACCACTCTAAATTGGAAATTCTTGTGACCCTTCGTAGGACATGAAATTTACTTGAAAGACTTAGAGAATCAGGGAGTCACTTTGTGTATTTGTACCATTTTCTATATAGACTACAGCTCTAGAACAGTGAAATCAAAGGTATGTATAAGAAGAACAAAGCATTCAGGAAGGTTGGGGTGCTGGTCCTTCTAAACATTCTCTAGCCCGTACATCTTCCCAGCACATTTCCCTATGAACTACATCCCCAGCCTTTTTTGAAACAGGGTCTCTCTAAGTAGCTCAATTGTCCAGGCCAGACTTAAACTTATGATCTTCTGGCCTCGGCCACTCAGAGTACTGAGATTACAGGAATGTGCTAATATGTTCAACTTTCTCTTTTTTTAAATAAACATCTTATTTTGAGATTATTCTAGAGTTTTCCATGCACAGGAAATAACAAACTTCTGTGGACCCTTTATCCAGTTTCTCCCCATAGTGAAATCTAACAAATTAGCACAATGTCAAAACTAGGATTTTGACAGTAGTATAACACAGTCACCTTATTGGCATTTCCCAGGTATCGTACTCTTTGTCCTGTTCATCATGAAAAAATTCAAACATACAAGAAAAACAGAAGAACAATATCATGTCAGCAGTTCTTCCTCTCAGCTGAGTTGGTCATTTTCTAGACTTCTGGCATAAATGCTTCTGTCTAGTCTCTGTCTACACAGCAAATCCCCTGTGAAAGTGAGAGGCCCTTGGACGCCTCTCTCTAAGTGGCTCAGCAAACATCTGAGAATGAGAACAGTCTTCAGAGGTCTGCCCCTTATTTGAAGGGATAACTGTCTTCTAGATCATTGGATTCAGCTTCTCTCCTTTCTTCTTTCTTTAACTCTCATTCATTAACAGCTTCTTTAAGTCAGAATTCAGTCTAGACTCATCTGCTGGTGTAGGTTTATGTCTCTTTATGATTTTTTCTAGCATAAACCTGTCATCTTGCTTTCTTCTTCTCTTTATGGCATTGCTTATTTATATTTTCTTTTCTGGTAAGACCAAGCAAGTGCTTGGGAGACTGTTCGTCATTCTGGCTTCTTTGAGCATGGCTGGGTAATATCCTTCAACTGGCTTTCCTGCCCACTTCTTCATATGACCTGCAAATCAAAGTTTGGCCAAAAATGAAGCTTAGCTTCTTGGTGAGAATGTTTCAGAACTGCTGTTGTGTGCTTCCATCTGTCCCCTTAGGAGGCTGGGAACAGCTTGCTGGCCCAGGTTACTACCTGGCCACTTGGTTAAAATGTGGTTACTGCCAGACGACTCCATTATGAAGATAAGCACCTCTTCTTTGCAATTATCAAATGATCTTTTGAGTGAAACTGACACCCACAAAATGTTGGCAGAGATCTTATTCCCCAAAAGTCTTTTATCAGATGAGTGGGGATCTCTTGATAGTCTAGATCTGTCCATGTTACTCCTTTGGTGTAGCAGAATGGTGCATGTCCTCCTTTTGACCACTAAGGAACATCATCTTTAGTCTAAGAGAAACCTGCAAGCCATTATAGATGTGGTTTGAGCGTGAGATTGGGAGAAAATGATGACTGTATCAGACTTGTAATTCAAAAATCTCTTTCAGTGAAGTGAAGGGATAAAGAGGACAAGAATGCACACAAGTACAGGACTTATGAGGCCCCTGTGTTAGGCCAGGTGCAAGCTATTTGAGTTGATGGGGTTAGAGATGTAAAGGAAGTAGATGGAGATGTTGGGGATTTCTGATGAGAATTTGCCTGTGGTTGGTACTGCTAGTTTTTGTTAGAGCTGCCCACTTACTACCTAAGAACCCCTGTACATAGTCAGACTAAAGCATCCAACAGGAATAAAATGACTTTTTGTGAAATGATGAAACTTTCCCAGAATTCCCCTTATTGTATTGAAGAGCTCAGTAGAAGAGTCTGGGAAGCCTCATTGATCACGCAGGGCAAATGCAGTTGTTTTGACCACTGTGGCTAGTGGATCCTGCAGCCTGACAAGGAAGCCTTGCAAAATCTCATCTCCTACTCATGCAGCATTTTGTCTGATGAGCAGAGTCCCCAAATTTAACAGCCTAGCCATTGTAATGAGGTATGGGATTGTATATCCTAGAGAAGAAAAGGAGCTGGGAAAAGATAATTCTCTTGTAGAATAATGGAAAAGAGACCCTGCATCCCAATTATTAGGCTTCCAGGAATGATCAGCAAGAAAGGCAGAAATTCTATGCAAATAGAAATGGTGGCTCAATCACAGCACTCAGCAGGCAAAATGTGCAGCCCAGTCATCCAGACAGGAAACAAACGCTTGCAACAGTGAAGGAAACTAAGTGGGGAAATCTGAATTCACTAAATGACTAACCTGGGCAAAGAAGGCAATTGTATATGGGGAATGGGCTTCCAGGCTACTCCTGCTTCTTAGCTCTGAAGGTTACAGGCCTCCTGGGCAGAGTTTGGAGGGGAATTTTGGCTTCCTAGGCTAAAGTTGGACAGCCACACCAATTTTCTCAGTGGGATTTTTCCAGGTCCTCAACCTCCTTATCAAGACCAGTTCTTCCCAGAGTTTTATATATGGTCCTCACAAATATGCTGTGGTCCTCAGCATATATTATATCCAACAACCCTACCTGGCTATTCAGACTGTAGAGAAAATATGTTAACTTTAAACATCACCTACTTCTCATCAAATTTAACTTGTAGTTCTCTCTGCACAGTGGTGCTGGTGCAGACTTTGCCCTGGGAATAGCTTTCCAAGCTGCTTAAATTCCATTCACCACTGTGGCCTTCACAGCCATTGCACCTAATTATGATTCAGTAGATTAAATAAATGAGAAATATCCACTCATTTGGTAATCTGTGATCACAGCCTCATTTTTTTTTAAAGTCAGTTCTGTTGCTTTTCTCTTCCACCTCAGACCTTCAGTATACAAGGGCCTTCTAGAGGTGTGTGTTTTTCGAGACAATTACTTAGCTTGACCGGATTAGTACAGAATAAATGCCCAAACCTCACAAACAGAAGTTCTCGTACTTTCCACAATCACACGGAGAACCCTTAGGAAAGAGTGGCCCTTTCTGATGCTGGGAGCATTCTTATCTCCCTGGAGGGAGGTGGGTCAGTGAAGCATCCTTTAAACCCACTGCCCTTTCAGTTGACCTGGGTGGTCTGGGGAAATCATCTGTGAGAAGCCAGAGCTGTCACTGAATCCCTCAGGGGACAGAGCTGCTGCACTGGCAAGTTTGACAAAGATCCACATGTTCACATGGTTTTCTTCATGCTGCATATGTACAGCTGGCCAGGATCTGCTTTTTGTTTTTTAATTACATAAGAAAAAGGAATGGATAGTACTGTCACATAATGAGCATGACAGGATCTATTCATAATGGAAAATAGATTTAGAGTAAATATATGGAAAAGGTATAATAAAAGCTGCCTATTAAGCTTATAAAAATCATATTTTCCTATAAGTACAAAGTATATGAATGCACATTGTAACTTTTGGGCACGTTGTAACTTAGTTTGGTTCTTCCCTCACTCCCTCCCTGTGTTCCTTTCAGCCTCTCACCTGTGTCTGTGCCTTTCTTTCTTTCTTTCTTTTTCTTTCTTTCTTCCTTCCTTCCTTCCTTCCTTCCTTTTTCTTTCTTTCTCTCCCTTTCTTCCTTTTTTCTTTCTTTCCTTCCTCCTTTCTCTCCATCCCTCCATTCCTTCATTGTAGAGACATATCCAGTGACTACTTCAAAATATATTTCAAAATATATCCTTGAAAAAGTCTTCTTAGATAAGCAGTGCCTAGACAAACACAAAGACAGAACTAGTATGCAGTTCCTATGAATATATCTTCAATAGATTTTAGAATGTTTTCATTCAGCTATAATCTCATCGTACTTTCATGGCAGGGACTAATTTTTAACCTTATTCTTTGTGGACTTTTTCCAATGTTCCATTTTGTATTACAGGATTTTCTGATGGAAACATTCATCATGTTTAAGAATCTTATTGGGAAGAATGTCTACCCCTTCGACTGGGTGATAATGAACATGATGCAGAATAAGTAAGTGCGGGAGACGAGCACTCACCTCATTCATCTGTGGTAGAGCAGTGATGCGGCTGGGTATACAGGTGACCTTCTTACAGGGTCCCATTACCTTCAGTGAGTAGATGGTTACAGGGGACAGGGATGTAAGGTCATGGGGATTCCTTATGCTGAGACAGCACTCTGACACTTGGCACATGGGCTCTGTGCTGGGAGAGAAGCAGCCTGGCTTGGCACAGTGACTTCCTTCACCTTAATCCCGAGCAGAGACCTACTCTTCCCCTCAATGTGCCGGCTTCTTTTAGATGTGTTTTTATTAGCCAGGGTGATTCTTTGCTCTACGCAAGGCTTTTAAAAGGTTTTGCATTTTGCATATTTCAGATTTTTAAAAAATCACGAACATTTTCTCTGCACTTATGAAATATTCAGTTTGTGCTTTGCTGATCATCTCCCTATGAAGGCTGTTGGTTAATATTCTAGCTCTGTGGGTTTTATAGTTTCTCTGAGCTCCAACCATGATCACAGACATAACAATCGCATGAGAATTTTTAAGAGAAATTTCTATCTACTGCTTTTGTTTTTTCATTATTGCATTTTATGAAATCATTATAGATTTCCCAGTATGCTTAATAGAAAGAATGAAGATATCTTGTTTAAATTTCATCTACTTTTCTGCGATCACACACAGAACCAGTACTGTATTACAGCCAGGGAATGGAGCATAACCATTTCACTGATCAGTACTCACTGTGTTTGTGTTCAGTTCAATAATGTGTTCTTGAGTCTCCTGCTGCAGTCAAGTTACCGTGCAGCCCTCTCACCATACAAGCCCCCTTCCTACCTGTTCACAGTCACATTTCCCTTTTCCCTGCAATGGCCTTAATCCCTGACAGTCACAAATTTATTCTTTTTCTAAAATGTTTCTCATCTCAAAAATGTTATATTAGTGCAATTTTGCAGTATATAATTTCTGGGGATCGCTTTATTTCTAGAACCTGATTTAGATTATTGTATATGTCTATAGTTTGTTCCTTTTCATTTCTGAGTAGTATTCCATGCTGTAGATTGGCCGTGGTTTGCTTGAACATTTCACTCTTGAGCAGTGTTTAGAGCCATTATGAATAATGATGCTACAAACATCTATGCTGAGGTTTTTGAATGAACACAGGTTTTTATTTCTGTGGCAGAAATGCTTAGTCCAGCAAATGTTAACCTGTATGGTAAGTCTACATTAATTCTATAAGAAATTGTCAAGCTATAGCTGGACCATTCATGCCATGACTATCAGGGTAAGGAAGGTACAACTGACTCACAAAGGGCTCTTGTAAACAATTTTTTTTTTTTTTTTTTTGCCATTTTGATAGGTCTGGAGTGTTTATTTTAGTATTGTTAAATTTGTATGTCCATCATACCTTTGTCTCTTTTTAATACTTTTTGTTTATCCCATATACAAATCCATAGCAACAGTGATCTTTCACATCATGGGTAAAACTGGCCTTGAGTTCTACAAGCTGTGGGATTATTAACCAGAGGCTCCATCAGGACTAAGCACAAGGCAGCACTGTCACCCTAAGTCAGATGTTGCCAGACTGGAGTCCCCTTTCATATGATGACAATGCTTAAGACTATGAAGTGAGGAAGTGAGGAGGGATGGGGATTGCTGGAGACTCCCCGCTGGCCTGAGGGCAGAGCAAAGTCCTGGTCTCTGCCTTCCCCCTTTCTACCTGCTATGGGGCTTTAGATTGCACAAGTAGCTTTTCCTGTAGAAAATGAGGAACTTACATCATTGCTATCTGCTTCTTCTTCTCTGTTAGAATTTACTTTTGTGCAATTAAGAATTACTCTGAAGTGCTGCAGAAATGGTTTTAATGAACTACTTTTTACTCAGTGAAAACAAATGGATCAGTAACAATAACAAATAACCCAGTATCCTGGAATCATAAAACTCATTGTATTAGGATCCAAACCTAAGAGACCTTTGTAGGAAGCTCCAGCTGAAAGCTGGAAGCAAAACTCTGGGAAGCACGGGTGTGGGCTCCACCCTCTGCCTCACACCAGGACCTGATATTTGGGTCTGTCAAGTGGAATGCTCGTATCCTGGTGCTCTGGTTGTCAGTTCCACATCCTGGGGTCACAGCTCTCCACAAGTAGATGTGACTGACTCCATGTGGCTGTACTTCACGGTGTCCTTACATTCAAGGTTCCCACCAAAGGGAACTGGTGTCCTGTTGAAGATGACCATTCCACTCACTGATTTGTAGGATGCTTTATGATGAATAAAAGCCTGTTTGCAGCGTTCACATCCTGATTGTATCAGTCCCTCTTCCTGCCTCCATCCAGTCCTTCCCCTCTTTAACCCTGAGCTCTCTCAGAGCAGGCTCAGTGCTCCACATGATCAGTACATGTGCTGTATGACTCAAACCTGGGAGTGTTTTGGACAGGCTCCCTGCTCCAGAGATCTTGTCCAGCATTTTCTGGGAAATTCTGCTGATTCTTCAGTAAGGAGGTGGTCTGCCTCATGTTCTCTGGCCTTGTGAACTGGCTTCAGGCAGAATCATCGCTTTCCTGCCCACTGGGCACCTCCTCCAGCGTGACCACTTGGAAAGCTTAAGGTGCCATGACACTAGACTGATATGGTGCCTCCTAGACCAAAGCCCCACACCTTAGGCCCAGAAAAGGCAGTCTTTTGCTTTGGGGAAAGAGGAACTGTGTAGAGATAGGTCAGAGTTGGCTCAGTGTCCTCTTGCTGTTGGTGTGTTTGAGATTTTAAAGGTTAAATCCTGCATGTGAGATGGTATCTTGTAGAGCGATTATGTCTTCTGTGTCTCCTTATGCATTGTGCACAGAGGCCACAGCCCTGAAAGACATCTTGATAAGGGAAGCCATTTGAATGGCAAGCCCCTACAGTCCATGGTATGTTTTACATAAAATGTGCACTGCATTAGCTAATCACAAATTCAACACTACGTGGTCCAGCAGCATTTCCTGCTTGAGGTGTGTGTGTGTGTGTGTGTGTGTGTGTGTATGAATGCTTTGGTTCTAAGTGAAAGCACTTTTGTTTGTAGAGATTCTGATCCTTAGAAACAAAAGCAATCTCACATCCCACACAAGTGACACATTCCACAAGAATAAAACATCCCCATGTCTACATAAACTGCAAAAGAATAACCAGGAGGGATGTGTTTCATACATGGGTTAAAGGATGGGTACTGATAAATCTAATTTTTATTCTCATATCTTCTGCCTCCCAAATGGTGCCCTTTTGTAGAATAAACTTTTTTGATATAGCTGGTTTGTGACCCTTAGGTATTCTTTAACATTTTTGCTTCGATGTCCACTTCAAATATGAATATATTCCATTTTTCATACATTGCATCACTGTTTGTAATACAGTACGTGGTTGGTTCTGGACCTCAGCTTGGGCCACATGTGACATGCTGTTTGTGTGTCAGGCCTGCCATGGGGTTGTGTACTACATAGTAATAGTGTCTTTAATCACTTCAGCAGGCCTCTAGGAAAACCCTTTGTATGCCTGCTTTACACGCCAGGCAGCTGAAGCTTAAAAGTTTGTAAGTTGTTAGATGGTACTTAAACCCAGGCCAACTCCCCCAGTGCCAATCCCCAAGCCTCTGTGTCTCTCTGTCTTCTCTTTCCCCAAGAAAACATTGCAGGCTTTTTATTCTAATGTCTTTAACTGCTCCACGTGGTTCATCTCTTACCTGGGTACATTTAGAGCATGGGAACCACAACATGGCTGCTCTTCTTTTTCTACCAGAAGCATATGCCATTACAAGTGATATTTCTTGATTACTGTGCACCAGGGCAGTCCTGCTGTGCATGTCTGGAAGAACAAAAATCTCACTAATACTGTGAAAACATAATTTTCCTATAGATACTCCATAAATACCCTTACAACAGTGTTTCTTTATCACCTAGTATTTGCCTTCCCCTGCCTGGGACTGAGTGGGACAGCAGTATATATGATGCTAACTATGTCTGCTTCCCTCTGGTGGCATGGATCAGAGACTCTCTTCCCTCTGTGGAATAAGCTGCAATTCCCAGAAGCTTCTGGAAACTGTATCTAAGTTTTACTGGCAGAGCTGGACATGCAGTTTTACCACCCATAGTTTGGACATTGAGATTACCCTCTATGGACTCTTAAATAGTTGTGTGCTTATTCAGCTTTGTCTCTCTGAACATGCTGCTGCTCAGTACGTGGTGCTTGTAAAATGTAATTAAAGACAGCATCCCTTAGATTGGGTGCAGCAACTTGTAAATCAAGAATCCAAGATAAAGGGCTGCATGAACGTCCCAAAGGACAGCGTTGCTTGGTTGCTGTGTTCAAGATAATAAGTGATTGGCAATGGCCTGACATTATAACTCCACTCTAGGATGTGCCATTGCCAGATGGCAAGATGACATTTAAGATAAGCACAGTTCAGAAATAGAAGGGTGTGTGTGTGTGTGTGTGTGTGTGTGTGTGTGTGTGTTAGCATCAGAAATGCCTTATCATCTTCCCAAACGGATGTGAATGTGAAGTCTCCATTGGAGAGCTGAGGCTGTATGGTAACCCAGACCTCCCCTGTCAGCCTCTGGAGAGTGGCATCTGTCTTGTGTCTCATGTAAGCTTTTTCTTCTAGATTTAAGCTTTTCATGTTGGTAGCAGTGTCCTGCAGTTGTGCTCTGACTGTGGTGATGTTCTCAGTTGCTAGTAAGAATGTGACCCTTTGGTTGAATACCTGTATCTCTTCTAGTCTTAGGATTTGGTTTCAGCCTAGCTGGGTGCTGTTCATGCACTAATAATCCCCTGCTAGACTTTTAAGCCATACGGATGCCCTCATAGAAAGTCAGTCTGTTAGACTGACTCAATTCCTTTTTCCTTTCTAAGAATATTTGTTATTAACTGCTTTAATTTTGCATGAGAAGGGCATTTCTGAGTGTAACTTTTCACATTTTTAGAATAGACTTAATTGTTATTTTGACTGCATAGCAAGTAAGAAAGTTTTTGCCATGTTTGTCAGCTATTCAGATTTGCCACAGTTTTTTTTTTTTAATTTTTAAATTATTTATTTATTTATTCATTTTGAGACAAGGTCTCTCTTTGTAGTTCAGGCTGGTCCTGAACTCACTATGTAGGCCAGGCTAGCCTTGAACTCAGCAATCTTCCTGCTTCTGCCTCCCAAGTGCTAGGATTACAGACATGAGCCACCATGCCCAGCATTGTGGTATGTGGTTACCGGGTATTGAACTCAGGACCCTGCACTTGCCAGGCAGGCACTGGGCCACTGAGCTAAATCTGTGGCCCTGCCACAGACTGTTTAAAAATTCTACTACTACAACTGAACTTCTCTTTCAGCTTTCCTGCACACAATGCCCTCCTCTTTGAGATGAAAATAAGTGAAAGCATTGTGTTCACTTCCTCAGAGCTATCATAGTTTGCAGCTGTGATTGTCATTCATTGTCAACTGTCCTTCTCTAGCCATGTGTGTTTGTGTTATAGGCTCACCAGTCTTTTTTAGGTTGGGTTGAGAACTAAAGAAGAATAACTGATGGTTTATATCCCATGTGCTTTCATGGATAACTTGCTATGTTTTGCAAGTAAGGACTTGTAGACCATGAATATAAAATAGAACATGTGAAATCAGAGGAAACATGGAGCTTTCTAGAAGCTAAAATACTTAAAACTGAATAGGAGATAAAGCAAAAGGAGAAAATAAAACAGTCACAAAATTTTCTTTAGATGGTGAAAAGTATCCCCACCACCATTGAAGAGATAGTTCATGAGATGTAGGTCATTACCTGTGAAGCATGGAGTGGCTGATTGCACAGAAAGGGGATGAGTTGGGAACTCAAAACTCTGCCCACAGGAAATGGAAGAGATTGTTCTGTCCATATTGACATGCTTATGATATTGCCCAGTCAGCATGTTGGCTAGAGGGATAGTGAGTGGGTTCTAATCGGACTTGTCTGAAAATCTAGCCTATGAAATGCAATGGCTTTTATTGACCTGTTTCGTTTATTCATGTTTAGTTGTCAGCCATGTGCATACTGGAGATCATTAGGTTAAACGTCTTGTCTGATATCACTATATTTGGAATCTGAAATCAACTAGTCTTGTCTTTTTATACTCTGAGATCTCTGGCATTTCATCCCCACTTAAAGTTTATATTTATTTCATATGTCTATTTCTTTTTCACTTTTTAAAAAAATGGTGGATATGTGCAGATCCCAGCAGAACCCAGCGTGATGTTTGTGACCTGTTCAAAATGTTACATCCTGCTTTCTTGACTATACTTTGACCAGAGCCTTGCTTCTTTCTATGTTCCCTTCTCCTCCTCCATGTCCTCCCACTCCTCCTGTTCTTCTTCCTCCTACTCCTTCCACTCTCACTACTGATTCAGACGTCTTTTGTCCAGGAAGCATTTCCCTCTGTCTATTAATATATTGCTTAATATTTTCAGCACCTGAATGTATATGATATATATTGACATACACATAATCACATTTCATGAGGTAAATTTTCTATGCCTGCTTTTGTAACTTAGTGATCTCTCTCCTTTTAAGTATAATGCATTTCCCCCTCACACATAATATCCATCAGATATATCAAAGCCTGAGACTGTGAGCTCCCTGATCTTTCTGCCAAAGTTAATTTGGCATGTAGTCCATTCAAGCCTTAGGAAGGAATTCTACCTTAGAGTTGCCAGGTTTCCGAGGAATAAATCATGCTAGTGCTCAGAAAGCAAATGTGCAGGGTTAGCTTTTTGCAGGTACATTGCCATTGGGTTTCATGGCTCTGGAATAACTTCAGTCTGTGGCAGAACTACAGCAAGGGCTTAGGTTGACTGAGAAGGGAGTGGGGTGCTCACATATGGGGGACCTGCCCTCAGGGCCAGTGGCCCCAATAACAGCCTGAAGATGGTGAAGAATGAAGGTCAGTGTGTTTTCTTCCCTGATGAGCCTTCCTTCAAAGAAATACCTCTGTTCCCCAGGAAAGGGCGCATGGCCAAGAAATCTTTGTGAAATTTGAAAGTCGTCTGGCTGTAATGCATTTAGACCTCTGTAGAGTCTCAGATTATGATTTCTCAACATCTTTTTCCCTTTCTTTGAAGCCTAGGGTTTTAGTTGATGTAACTACTTAATTAATCTGTATTTAAAATTTCTTGGTTTAGTATTTGAAGTTTTGCACATCTAACAGTTTGTCACTTTTGAGCTTACCTAAAAATTATTTTTTGCCTTTGAAACAGAATACAGCAGTTGTTGACATAAACACTGTCACAGCATAATAAGCTAAAGACCAAAAGGGAAAAAAATACCCATATTGTTTTTCAGTGAAGAAATAAAAATCCAAAGGCAGGATAATGAAAGCATTCTGGAATGACAGTTTCCCTAGAGCTCAGTAAGCTTGCATTATACCAAAGCTCGGGGCGTACTTGAGAAGTTGTCTAGGCCAGAGACCCAGTTGCAGGCACCAAGACCGGAAGGTCTGCTTCCCAGGCAGAGCAACATGAACCACCCCTGTACACCTTTCTGGCACATTGTGCAAAGTAACTCACAGGGACATTCTTTGAGTTGTATTGTCCATTTTATTGTTTTCAGTCCAATAATAGGTCTCTGAATCTTGCAGCGCATAAAGCATCCCACCCTACACTAGAGTTTGCTGTGGCCGTCATTCTGTTTTTATCCCCATAGGATGTTTTTGAGGAGCAAGTACCCTGGTATTTCTCCACATACAGCCTTTGGGCACGACTGTGATAGCAGCTGCTCTAGCAGGGACAACTTTCCCAGCAGTGGGAGCTATCACATGGTCAACCACAAGCTACCTCTGTTGTTCTATTTATTGTTATACTGTTTTCATAAATTATTTTTAATAGTTTTCTTAACAGTTATTCCATTGCATGTGTGCTTTTGCTCTTAGCTTAATAATTACAACATGTAATTTCCTGATTTGACCTGCTTGTTTATAACCAGTTTATTGCACAAAGCATAGATATTTTATGCAGTGTGGTTGATTCAAATTGCCTCTTTATTTAATTCCGAGATGAAAAATCAAACTGATCTCAAAGGAATGGCAGTGATGAAGAGCTCTCAGGCAGGACTCTTATTTAGGGATGCCTGCTTTAGAGGAAAGTTTTAAAAGGGCAAAGTCTGTTTAAGAATTCTCTGACTGTGCTCCTCTCCTCGTGAGCTCCTGGCTGCCATGGACAGTGCTGTTCTGAGGCACTTAATGCTGAGTACATACTTCACTTTATAAGGAATGAAGCCAGGTGTCCTCTCGATTTTATGCATGAAACATCTCTCAGTGCCAAACAAGATGGAGGAAAGAACATTTCATTGAGGTCATCCTCCGGGTCCTTCCATCCTAAGTCCCTGCCCCCCTGCATTACTGAGACTTGGATGAAAAGTTTACAGCCTAAGATCACCTGGCATGGAATTTTACTCTATGTTGTGACTAAGAGGAAGAGAGCCTGTATAACAGGTTTGCTGGGCTGCCTGGCACTGTGTTAGATCTCATTCTGGCCATACACATGTGCCTGGATAGAGTTATAAAGTGATAGACATTGGTTAGGAGCAAGATGAGCATTGGAGTCATACTGACTTGAGTTTAAATATAAGGACTTAGTGCTCAGCACAGGGGTTATGTGCAGAAACATTAGTACATGTCTATTCTGAGTGCTTGGTTTCCAGGCTGTGCACAGAGACCCAGTTGTGGAGAAGCCACATCCTCTACTTCTGCCAGAGACCACCTTGGACAAGAGATTACAGGCTGGAGCAAGCCAGAGATTGGGAGTGTCTGGTCAGATCCCCTGTCCCTTTCTTGTTGCTTTTGTTGTGTTTCGCATATCCACACAGATCTGTAGCTTCTCACTGTGAGTCGGACCCAGAAGGCTAAGCTTGCTGTGGTGTTATAGGAAACAGACGATATAAGGCACACAGAGCTTTGTGCCCAGACCTTGACCTGTAGTGACTGTATCACAGTGACTGAGGCCATTTCCATTTCTACAAAGATAATATTACATCATGGTTTCCTCCATATCTGAGAATTTTGGCCACAGATAATAATTAAAAGTACAAGTAGTTCCTTCTAAATTCAAAATGTTATAGACATAACAGTATAAAGATAGTTTTTTTGCTTTTATAAATTCACTTTCTTCAAATTAAAATTTTATCTAATTTGTAAGTAAGTCAACTGGTGTTTCTTATTGTCTTTGTAGAAGTAGCAGTTGGAATTGCTTTTGCTGTTCTGGGACTCAGAAAGCCTACAGTGTCTTATAGTTGTCTTTGTTCTGAAGCAGCAGTATACAAAATTGAGGCTGTGTTTGTATCATAGTACATCAGAGATGATCTGGCTTCTTCACAGCAGATGGGGTTGAGATTTGGTAGGTTACTTGCAACACTCAGCAGAGTGGCAGACCACACTCTGGAAGCCAATCCTCTGATCTCAGTCTGTTGCCAGAACATAAAATGGGGTCTGCAGTGGTCAGCCCATCCATAGAATTCCTCGGGAAGAAACTTAGAAATAATAAGATAGAAGAGCTTGGTTCAGGGAGACGCTCAGCATGTGCTCACTCTTGTGATGGTGGTATTGACCACATTCAAATTCGCTAGTTGTGCCACTGTCAAAGAACCCTCCTTCCCCCCTTTTATTCCTTTTTCATTCCTCCCTCCTTATTTTCATTCATTTGTCCCTACTCTTTCTCTGTTTATCTCCCTTTTTTGTAGATGGTCAATGACATGTTCTCGTGAGATCTGGGTGATTGCCCCTTCCATGGAGGGATCCATCCATCGTCCTTTGTAACAAGAGTTGAGAGAAAAGTCTATAGTTGTCTGAAAAAGTTTATTGCATGTTTGTGTGTTGGCACATACACACACACAAATGCACACACAATGTCCCCATTTGTGACGCATCTGTTTTCTTAGAAACACTGAAATCCAGTAGATGATCTTCCTTTGTTTTAACAATCTGGGAGTATGTGGTAGGGTTGTATCAAACTCACTTTTCCTCAGTATCTGACTAACTTGAGTACTGGTTCATCTGTTTATGATAACTGTTACTATTTTCTCTTCAGCTCAGCACTTGCCCATGTTTCTGGGCTAACAATCCTCCCCCCAGTGTTCTTTGCTTTCGGCCAGGCATGCGCGCTGCAGTCATGTTTCACTGCTCAGTGACTGGGCCTTTTCCCCTTTTAGCAAAGTTTTTGTTGGTTAACGTTTAAAATTCTTTTTGAAGACTTGCAAAAACAAACCGAAAAGACTGTCAAGTAGTAACTTTTAACATGCTTTCAAGATTGAGTCTCCATGAAATGTGTATTTTATAATGAGACAATTTTGAAACTAAATATGGATTTATCCTGCCCATATCAGTATATGGCTAAACTTGGATAATGTCTCTATCTTTGGTAAAACAGAGTGATATTTTAAAATTAAATTCATATGTGTAATCTATCTACAGATGTACTGTATAAAGGAATTATAATAATGTTTATTTTCTTCACACATAGTATTCATAGATTTGTTACATCTTCTAACCATTTTGCTCACATAAGGTCTTCTTAAGTGACATTTACTACATTCACATGGAGCTCTGTGCATTGTGGTTGGGTCTCTGCTTGTAGGCATCTCTCCCGATCATCTCAGAGGCTGCTCAGTGCATAGTAACCTTGCCTGAGCATCACACATGCTCAGTGTTCAACAGCGGTAAATAACTGCCTATCTGAAAACATGACTATCACTAGGAAAAGTTCTTTCTCACAAAATCAATTGAAAATACCTAAAATACTTTGATAGTGGTTCAGAAATACAATCCCGTTACCTTTTTATATCTGGGTCCATAAAAAATAATTTCCAGGTGTCATTATGCAGTGAGCAAAGAATACCTCTTACAGCCTTGATGATCTAGTAGCCAGCACATTTCCTTAATTGAAAGTTGTTCTAAATTTACCACCAAAGCCTACAACGGAGATCTATGTTTGTATGCTCAGAGAGCATTGTAGCTGCAAGTCCGTGAGCTGCAGGGAGCTGCTGTGTGCTAGAGCTTGCTGTTTGGTGGTTAACCTTTCCAATAAGACTTCAGAGAAGGGTTTTTACTTAATATTGTACCTGTCAAATTCCCAGAGCTGCAAGTAAATTGAAGATACAAATTATGTTGTAAAGTGAAATATTTTGTGTTATTCTACAGTTTGGTTGATTTAGGAAGAAAATGAACTCTGACAGCTTGATCTTTTCAGTTCAGTGGATTCTAATGGTCCAAAACAAAAGCCCAGCACCACAAGACTCTCATCTGTTGTCGCTTATCAGAGACAGTGCTGTGAGTCGCTCATCATGCTGCAGACCCAGGGTCTGCCAGTTTTGAGTTGAGGATGTGGAGGCTTTTTAGGACAAGTTGGACATTGCTGGTCATATTTGTACATATAAATATCATGTTATGAGGGAAGGAGCTCTTTCCTTGTCTGGCTGCATGAGTAGCTGCTTAGCACTTGCCATTTTTCTCAATGCAAATCCTTTTTTCCTGAGCAGAGGAGACTTTTTGCTCCACTTTGCTGATTTGCTCAGGAGTATCACTCTGGATATACAAGTTTAGAAGATCAAATAGGACCCTTTTGTTCTTTTCTCTCTGATGATGCTCCACAGCCTTAACTTTGTTCCTGATGCTTTTTTTTTGGGGGGGGGGCACTTAGTGATGTTTTTTGTAAGAGCTAGAGGATCCTAAATTATCACTTGGGATTCCTCAGCTGTGATGCAGTAAGGTGAGAAGTGGGTTCTGAGAAGGTGGACAGAGCAGTGTTTTATAGGCCCGGGCTCCTTTGGTGGTGGCTGGACCCTTAATGCCTCCCACTGTGAATTTGCCTTATGACAGGTCCTTGGTCCGCGGAACTTTTAGGATTCTTTCTCTGCCTTAGCTGAGGAGGGCCCAGCTGTGGCACAGGCTTTGATAGGTCGTGACTATAGGGCTTCTCACTGAGGCTTGTACGCCACCTCCATTCCAGAGCTGGCTGCTTCAGAGCTACTCCAGAGCTGACTGCAGAGCTGACTCCTCCCTGCTCTCTCCGGGCCCATCCCCCCACCCGGGGACTCAAGGGTCAGGAATTTGATTTGCTTCTTCAAACTGAATGTTATTGCTTGACTAAAGTAAATGACCATCTCATTCCCATCTGATGCTGCAGCCTATTATGTGGAAAGTGTTTTTAATTTGCTATTAACCTGTAGATGATTTGGAAATGAAATATAAGAGGCAAAGTGAATGGTGGACACGTTTCTTGATTTTTGATGTGAGACCTAAGAATTAAGCTGGATTCAAAGAAAATAGCATAGTTCTCTTTTTTGAGAAACACTGAAAAATCAACATGATTCACCGGTAATTAATTCCTGGAGCTGACATTTCTGAGCAGTATTCAAATAGGGTGGTATTTTCCCATAGACAGCAGATTCCCTATAGTTGGTCTGGGACGACTCTTGTCTCTCAGGCTGACCAAAATGGTGTAGGAAGGGAACATTCCTATGTTTTTCCTATAGGATAGATTTGGGGTGGCTTTTCAGCCCAAAGAAACTGTATTGGCATAGACACGCATGTTGTGGTAGGAACCCTTGCCTGAAGCAGAAGGTGAGGGAATGTCCTGGCACAAAAAAAGCCTATTCTTGGAATATCAGGATGAATTTTGAGATGGAAAGTTGCTGGGCACCTTAAACCAGGCAATAGCATCACTGGCTTGGCTTTCCTGGAGACTCTTCGAGCTTCTGTGTGGAGCTCAGGTCGTGGGACTCAGTGTGCCTGCTGGAGAGCTGGTCAGATGCCGTGGCCATAATGTCAGTGAGAGATGACTTTCTCCTTCACTGAGCTGGTCTTTGGGGAGAGGAAAGCATAGGAGATTTGGGGCATGTCTTGCTGGCAGGACCAAGTGAAGCTTTTACAAACTGGATACAGGAAATGAAGGGAAGTACACAATCAAGAAATCCCTTCCCATCTGTGGTCTGAGCCAGAAGTGATCGGTAAAGCTTTTAATGGATCTAGAAGAAGCTTCACAGGGTGGGAGTAATCACAAGCTCTGTGGTGACCTCACTCAACCTTTGTACCCCCATTGTCACCCTCTTAAGGAAAAGGATTCAATTAGATTTAAATTTAATTAAAAGGGGAAATTAAATACTGAGAAATAAGATTTTGTGGAAGAGGGTGTGCTTTCAAGGGCCACAAGCAATATGATATCTAAAATGTTTCTGCCATCCCCTCCCCAAGAACCAGTCTTCACCACCTTCAGGGAGACATTACCCCATACAGAAAGCATGACCTAGTTAATCACCGGTGCCCAGAAGACAGCCAGGTAGAGTTTAGCTGGCAATGGAAATTTAAGCAAGGGCAGATTGGGAGATATAATTCTGGGTGTCATTAGCATTTAGATGATGGTATAGAGACCACCTGGGGAGGGAGTCTAGGTAAAGAAGCAGAGGCAGGTGGCAGAGGCCCCAGTGCCTTAACAGTCAAGGTAAGTCAGCAAAGGAGACCTTATTGGCAGCAGCCAAAAAGGGAAATAAAATTAGGAAAGATGTGGTGAGTTCCTAACAGGAGGCCTGAAAGTTAACAGAAGGAGGGTGGGGTTGCATAAGGGTCCCTGCTGATGTTGACCAGTGATGTCCCTGAGGAGAAGCCACTCTGCTGTGGGTCTCAGAGTGTGCAGAACAGGGAAGTCGGCTCACGGGCCATGGTGCTGGGGATCAGAGAAAGGTCTGTAGGGGATTTGCTAACAGGGCAATTTTTATATACTTGATGTTTATTTAGAGAATAATCTGGTAAAGGGAGAAACAGATGATAGGGCTGAGTTATGAGAGCACAGTGGTCCAGCAGCAGGAATGGAAGGAGAGGGCTGGCCTGGACAGGAACAAGGACAATCCATCCATACGACAGAAGAGACAAAGTGCACAAGTGTGCAGGTGTTTGGATAATGAGAAGAAAACCTTATGAGGTTTCTATTTGCTCAAGTATGAAGCTAGGTTATTAGCAAAAAGAGGTGCAGGAAGTGGCTTAAGAGTCTGATATATCTGTACAAGATGCTCATGCCAACACTGCCCCTATGCCATTTCTCCAGACGGCCTGGGTGTGGAGCCCTGAGATGCCTGCTGCCCTATTATGTAATGCCCAGGAGAGGCCTCACATGTACACGAGTCTAAAATGATATATTGCTTTAAATAACTCCTGCGAAGTCATCCTCCTGTGAATATTTCTAGATAGATCTTGTCTTTTAAGCTTCAACAAACCCTATTAGCCATCAAAACCCTCCGGTCTCAAAATAGCTTTTCCGACTTTCTCCCATGCAGCTCCGTCATGGCTGCCTGGTTCTGAGAGACTGGAGCAGGACGGGGGACCAGAACCCACTAGGGAGGTGACTTCTGTCCAGTCCCATCACCATGCTGAAGCTTTTGTGCTCACTTTGCACAGTGCTTAAGGACATTTCCTTTTTGGTAGCAGGGCAGCACTTTGTGTCTGGCGCCCATTCTCTGCCCTTCAATCCTCATTCTGCATCTGCCTACCATCTTCGCTGTTGCTCCTCCTCTGCCACCTCTATTCAGAATTTCTGGAAGACCTGGGCTCCTGTTCTCTTTCTTTATCCCATGTCTCTTGTCTCCCTCCCTCTGCACTCCTTAGGGACAAACAACAATGCAGAGGCTTGGGATGCACCATGGCTTGTGTTGGTTCTGGTCCCACCAGTGATTTACATCAGACAGCTGGTCTCCGTCCTGTTTTGTTCATTTAGGAGTATAGACTGTACCCCTGCTCTCTGAGCTTCTGTGTCAGGGCTGGGAAAGCTTGGATGTGACAAAAATTTTGAAAATCAAATTCTGCCTGCATTATCCCAATTAATCATTAGTCTCCACAAGACTACTTCATCTCCAGTTCCTCTACTGAAGCATACTTGATAGGAATCTGGGAATCACGTGGTAAGAGTTATAGGCCATTTTCTATTGCTGACTTCACCTTCGCAGTCCCTCAAAGACATAAGACGAATGTCTCTGGGGCCAGCGAGCAGCCGGTCAATGTGCACAGAGCTGGGAAAGCTAATAGACTAGATGCATCTTTCTGATCACACTCATATAGCAGAAGTGCCTCTTCTCTGGTCCAGCAGGAAATACTAGTGCTGGTTGGGGCAGCCATGACTAAGGGATTCCTGTCTGAGCAGCCTCTGTGCAGCATTAAACTCATCTCGTACATGCCTACTTTCCCTTTCAGAAAAGAATGTTAGTCCAGAAATATTTGGAGCATTGGTGATTCTAATGACCTTCAGACTTTTAAAAATTTCTGCATCTGTTATACCGTAAAAGTACTGTATAAAATCAAATACATTATTGTTTGCTAATCACAAATATTTGATAAGGTTACAAATCATTAAAAATACAATACACATACTTTGCACACTTTATTCTGATTTATAATATGTAAATTGACATGTATTTCATGCACACTTTTTTTGGCAAGTTGTTCTTCCATGTTTATTGATTTGAATTAACATAAGTATGATCATCAGCTATGAGTCTCACTCTCACCGGATTAATAGAGTCCTGGAGAGGTGATTGGATCACTCCTTTGACACCGTATTGATTAGTTGATTAATCTATTGGCAGTTGTTATGGCTTGTGTCTAGATGTCCCCCAAAACCTCATATCATCATAGGCGAGGCCTTTTCAGAGATGGCCAGCTCTAGAGTATGTGACTGATTAATGGGGCAATGCTAGGATTAAAGATGAGGAATTACTAAATCTGTCCTCTTGATTAGACTAGATACAATGTATGCGACAGAAGGAGACTTACCTTGCCTCCTTGTTTGTTTTGCCACCTTCTGTCTGCCATGAAGTATTTTTTCTCTTTGATGCCTCTCTGCCATGCTACTCTGGTTTGGAGCCAGCAGATTATGGATGAAATCTGTACAAACTGTGAGCCAAATAAACCTATCCTTAAGTGTGGGCATAGAGTACTTTGACTCAGCAATGACAGAAAAATAACTAAACCATGGTCCTGGCCCAATATACTGTTAGGCAGTGGGGCCTCATTGAAAGAGACAGTCCGTGCAGGGAGCCTTTGGGGTGGGAGTGGGGGATATCTACCATATCACTGGCACATTTCTCCTGCACTCTGCTTCCCGGCTGCCATGAGGTGAGCAACTCTTGTTGGCTCGGAGCCAGACAATCGGGGACTGACATCTCTAAAATTGTGAGCCAAATAAGCCATTTCTGCTTTAAGTTATATATGCCAGGTATTTTTTCCAAGCAATGAGAAAACCGGTTAATGAGCATTTTACATGACCTTTTTGGTTCAAACATTTACAAGGAGCTAGTTTTGATACCTTTTAAAGTCAAATATGAACTAAAGACAACAGGAAAAGCAGTTTGAACTCATTCAGATTTTTATGACTCTCCTAGTTGTCTCATACCCATCTGAGTTGACAGCAGTTTTTAGAGTGACTCATCCTTTTAATCTTTTCAAAGCTTTTGAGTTCATTTTCAAGTAACAGTCAATTTTCTTTTCATAGCCATGTCTTATTCTATCTACTATTTCAGCAAATAAGACAATAATAACAACTGATTTAATTGGCAGGACCCGAACAGGGAACAAAACCACACTGTGTCCATACAGTTCATGTGTATGTTTGCTGTCTTCGGGCATGGACCTAGATGGTCACCTAAGAGCTATTTGCCGGAATCTCATGCTGTCACTATTGTACAGGTTTTAAAAAAAACTCAAAATGAAAAGTTAGATTCTCACTGGTCAGTCCTGGGTATAAGCTATTTTATATGTAGGTGTCAATGCAGCATACGTACTTTCTAGAAGGAGGAGACCTGAAATTCCCTGTGTTTATCTGTCTCCAGAAGTCCACCCACATATTTAAATTAGCATGAAATACAGTGCTGTTAATTGCACAGCTCTAGTGTTTGCTATTATTCATAATCTCTTCTCCAAGATGATAGGTTAGGAACTCCCAGATCCTCAGAAAATGAGACCACAATTTTGTAAGATCTGAGGAAGCAACAGTGGAGGACCAGAAGTAGAATTTAATGCATCAGGTTTTGTTCTTTCTTTTTCACTTAATATCTCTCACCCTGATAACCGGAAGGACAATTAGGTAAGAGGGAGAGAGTTTGAGGTGACTAAATTCAGAAACTTATAAAAGAAAGCCAATTTAATTTCAGCGATTCATATTAACCATAGGGCATTGATCCAGCACCTGTTGACATGGTAAGAAGTACCTTCCTGGCTGGCAGGAGAAAAGAGAGAGGATAGGTGACCTGACAGGCCCTGTCCTTTCTTCTGTACACTTAGTCATTCCTAGCACTATGTTTCTCATGCGCACATGACTTCTTTACAATACAGTAGCAATTCTGATGCTTAAAAGCAGCTTAATACACATACATTGTTAGAATTCTAGGTGAATTTCACCCACATTACCGTCCATGTTCATCAGATTTGTAATCAAAGCATTTGATATTATCTGAGCCTTTAATCCAAACCATATACTCTTTACTGGCGTCCTTTGGGCTCATTTCACATCAGAGAGAACTGACATAGCTAATAAATTCTTAGCCTACACAGTGTCTCAAGAATGAGTGAGACAGGAAAGAGTCATGCTTGCTCGGGCCTAAGTTCCAAGGCCTCTTTTAAAATCTCCAGTTATTTACTTACTTTTTTTTTTTTAACCTCCATTGTACCTTCTTTACCCTTTGTGCAGCGATTGGGAAAAAAGACAAAGGCATAAGATCATCCAGTTCTGTAATTGCGTGGGTAGACGTTTTTCCCTGTGTTGCTTTGATGTAGAACTCCTTTTCCAATCTCAACTCTTTGCCAGGTGAATAAATGTTTACAGACAGATATAGGAGGAAAATTAATATAAATCTGTTGTTCTCTGTCAGATCTCTCCTTACCTATTTATGCCGTGTTTTGGACTTGTTAGAGAACACAAGCCCCGACCTGGCTACACTCAGGCCTGGGTTTTGCGGGACTGCAGCCAGGGAGAGAGCCATAGTTATAGGAGAGCATGTGCGTTTATAAAGGGTTATCACATGCAGCAGCAATATTTGTTTTATTCTACCACTTTGCATTCACCCACTGCAGTCAGGGGCTTTTTAATATTTTCATATAATAGAGTTCTAAGACAGTGACCTTAAAATTGAATCAAATGTCATACTTTGAGAACATATTCATTTTTAAAGAACTTTTATGGTTTTGGAATTCATTCCATGTATTTTTACTTTTTAAAAAGAGAGAGATTTTTGTTCCATGAGTAAAAATGTTATCTATTTTTTTTTTAAACATAGACAAAATTATCCTACATTTCACACTACACTGTGTTCACCCGTTCTCATCACCTTCCATTCAGAGAGCTTTCAGGCTCTTGGAAGATTGAAGGGCAGGATGAAGGGGATTCACTCATCCTTGACAACTGCCCAGGCCAAATTTGGCAATTCATTCATTGTTCTTACAGGTGCTTAACCTCTTGCTAAGTACATCAGAGAGTTCAGATGTGGATCAGAATCATGGCTACAGAGGCAAATTACGTGCAAGCAAGTTAGGTTGTGTTACAAAGGCAACTTAGGTTGTATTACATAGGCAAAATGTATTACAACGATCTTTATCACCTTCTGAGTAGTTTAATACTCCCATTCATGACTACAGTGGTTTATTATGGAAGATATCTTTCTTTTTTTCTTCTCTTTTTCATTTTTTTCCCTCCAAGCTGGGGAAAATCAGGAATATATTCAGCTCTTCTTCAATGCAAAGAATTGAAGATCCTTTCAGGCCCTTAGTTCATACTTTACCTCTTGAGACACACAGGCACCCACAGTGTTTAGTTTAGCAAGTACTCCCTTGGAATGTGTAGTGAAGCTATGTTTAATATACCTCCGTTTAGCAAATATTTCTTTTAAATGACTGCCTTAGTTTCCTTGTTTGGTTTTAGAGGAGAAAAGTCTCTGGTTTTCCGGTGTGGCTGGAGATGAAGGCACCAGGGCATAGAGTTTTACTTTTCAGTTGAAATACGGATGTGTTTAATATTCTTCAAGATACAAATTCATAAAGCTGCAGCTTCCCTAAAATGTATTGCCAAAGTCATGATTGGTAGGAACTTAGTAAAAAAGTGGGATTAGCTTGTTGAGCCATGGTACAGTAAATCGTTATGATCTCGAGTAGTTTTGTGGTTGGTTGAAAAGATGATCCAGAGTTTAGTGTGCATAAGCACACACCAGAACGCTGAAGAGCACCCAGGTGAAGACAGACTTTGCTGGGAAGAATCTGTAATAGCAGAGTTCTTGACTCTCCTAGCAGAGCATACAAGGACATATTCCTGGAAGGCTGAGGCAGGAACCTTTGCCCTGATTCTGTGTTGTCCTCCATGTGCTGGCTTATTGGTATTTCACGGGCACATGATGTCCTAGGGGAGCTCTCTTCACTGATTGGAGACCAGGTTTCTCCCTGTCTCCTGACCCATTGCTTTGTCAGCATTACTGAAGATGGGACCTCAAGAATCCATAGTAGTAAAAGGCTGCCAGAGATACCTAGAACTTTCTATGTTAGGTCATGCTCTGTAGTCCAGACTAGCCTCGAACTCAGAGCAATCCTCCTGCCTCAGCCTCCCAAGTACTGGGATTACAGGTGTGCACTGTCATGCCCAGCTTACCTGGAGGTTATTCTGTAGACATAGTCTTCCCCTTATCTGAAGAACTAAATATCAACCTGGACAGGGTATTTTTACAATTAGATGCATAGAATAAGTATTGATTCTGATGAGCAGATGTTGACTGTCTTACTTTTCTCTCATTCTGAGACAAAATATCTGGTGCCCAGAGTTAAAGGGTAAGGGTTTATTTAGCTCACAGTTTTGTACAGCTTTCAGTACATAATCAGCTGCTGCAGGGCAGAATAGCCTGTCAGACAGGCCTTGCAAAGGAGAAGCGGTTCGTTGTGGCCAGAAGGTATAAAAGCAACAAAGGACATTAACCATGTCTTCCTGTCCCCTTTACCTTCTCCAGACTGCTTAGGGCAGGTAGCACTCACAACCTTAATCCAGTGTTATTGAACCTAACATCACACCATGAATCAATTCCAGTGTCACATATTCTAGATCCAGCCATCTCCGCAAAACCCCCATGTGTACGTCCATGAGGCTTTGGGAGGACATCTAAGCACAAGCTGCAATGCTGACTTAGCGCTTTGTGGGTCAAGGTTTTGTCTGTGAGACTGGGGATACAGGAATGTGGAGGACACTGCATGCCCTGTGGATCAGTTATGATGTGTTACTTTTGAGGTTGGTTTATGGAATATTTTGAATATTTGGCTTAGTTGGATGATTATGTGTACTCACTTTCTCAAGAAAAAGTTGTATTTCATGAGCGATACATATACAAGCCAGGCTAACTACTGGGGCAGGGGAAACATGCTTGTTGTGTAGTTACACACTAGGCACTATAGTGTGTGAACAGGGTCCACTGGCATAGGGCTATAGGGGAAACATCAGATAGCGCTGGTCAGGGGATGTGAGTGCTGAACAGAAAACAAGATTTTTCTTTCAGTGCTGAAGATTGAATCCAGGGCCTTGTGCCTGCTACACATATGCTCCACCGCTAAGCTGCACTCGCAGCCCTGATTATGAGACTTGATGGGCAGAGGAGGTGGTTCCTCTGAGTTAAGGTAGTTGTGATTGTAAAGGCCCAGGTGTTCATCGCAGCCTTTCCTATGGAGCTGGTCAGCAGCCCGGGATGGTTGGAGAGAGGTTGCAGAATTTAGCAGCTTGAATCCTTGGAAGGCTTTCAGGCCACATCCCAGGGGCTCTTTATGACAAACTCAGGGTGTATTGTAGGAACCATGAAATTATTTCTCACTTGATGAAAGCTGGTACACTAGTTTTTGTTGTTGTTGTTGTTGTTGTTTTTGTTTTTATCTTTACTATAACAAATTATCCCAAACTCAGTCACTTGAAACAGCATAAATTTATTCTCTGTAGTTCTGGGCATCAGAAGTCCAAGATGATCTTATAGGCAAAATGAAGATATCCATCACCACATTCTTCTTGAGGGTCTCAGGAAAAATCCGGTTTTTTGACCTTCCTAGCATCTATAAAGTGCCTGCCTTTCTTCCTTATCGATCTTCAAGGCCAGAAATATGGCTCAAATCTCACACGGTTTCACGCTAACACTGACTGTCCTTTCTCTTTTTCTTTAAGGGCTACTCTGATTTTTATTGGAACCACATGGAAAATCCAAGATACCCTCTTCATCTCAGTGTCAGCTGATTAGCAACCTTGATCTCCATGCTAATAATATAATATAGTCATAGTTTTGGGGTCCATCTTCCTGCCTTCCGAGATGACCATGGTTTTTCTTGCTTCTCCAGTATATGAAAGTCGTGGACAGGCTCTGACAGTATAAACTCAGAAATGCTCCCCTGATGCATAGTTAGTTTACCAGGAATGCTTACTCTTCTCTCTCTTTTCCTTTTTACCTCTGAAATTGTCCTCAATGACATATTTTTCTCTAGGAAGTCCCTTTCCGGCAAAGCAACCTCATCCAGTCCTCAGTGGGGTTGGCGTCCCTAATTCAAGTTGCTGGGGAAAAGGTGTCTTTCTTGAGACAGCTGAGAAAGAGTGGAATGAGGTCAACTCTTAATCAGTTCCAGACTTTTCCACAGCTGTTAAATCTTACCAAACTATGACACTGACCAAAATAAAATCAGCATGACTTGATCTTCGGTAGTTATAGGGCTTTTACTCATCTGAAGCCAGTGCCACTTGTGGAATTGGTTAGAATAAGTGAAGCTGTGTCATAGATCGGCATAATAAATGTCTTAATGGTCATAACTTTCTTCCTTCTCTTCTTTCCTTCCTTGAGTTCTCCCTTGTTTTCTTTCTTGTCTTTCTCCTTCCCTTTCTCTTTTGGTTTAGAGGTTCCTTTGTGTAACCTAAGTGGAAAGTAAAAAAATTTCTCTTTCAAAGCAATAAAAGTTACTTCTTAAAACAACATCACTATTCAAAGAAATTCAAGCTAGTCTGTCTTGATTTTTGTATTTCATTATTTTTATTGAGCTATAATACACATTTGCTAAAATTCACCCATTTTAACTGTATAATGATTTTCAAAACCTAGTTGAGATAGCATTAGGGAAATGAGTTTCATCTGCTGCTATCCTTTGCCTGACTGAGTAGAAACATTTGAAGTTGATGATGAAAATCTTCAGGAGCTTCCTTAGTAACTGTGATTCTGACCCTTTGGTTGCTGAAATCAAAATATGACTGAAAATAATGGCTGTCATTTCAACTTCCGGTGATGTTCTGTTCTTTGACACACAAGGTCAAAGAATCCTCAGAGTTTCTGTGCCTGTAGGACCTTTGTGTTTTGCTACAGTGACTTCTCAGGGTTTTCTCCCATATATATATATATATATATATATATATATATATATATATATATATATTTTTTTTTTTTTTTTTGTTTTTTTGTTTTTTGTTTTTGTTTTTTTTTCCTTATGAAAAGAGCCCGAGGGAGTTGACTTGAATGAAGTTCTGTGGCCCCGTGATATAGTGAGATAGTTTCTTGCTAGCCTGAGACAAGGCTGATTTTCCTTGTTTTGTGCTTTGTAAGTTCAGAGACTGGTCTGTTTGCAGCAGAATTGTTCTCAGAAACATTGAGAATTTGGCCACCAGATGGTGATCTGCCCAGGAAGAAATATTGGTAGGAATGTTTGCAGGGATTAATTTTGAAAGACTAACCCAAGTGGACAAAAAGAGCCCCTGAGGGGATCTCTACTCTTCTCCCTGTCTACAACACACCGTGCCTTTTAGCCACTTCTTAATGCTCTTTGCCTTGTATCTTTTTTTGCTTCTGTGGCAGACAACGAGATTCATTTAGCTTCATATTCACTTTATTGCAGCTTGTTCCTGTGAGCAACTGTCTTGGTGACTTCTGGCGTATTCTAGTTGTTACTTCTTAATGTAAAACCTTTAAGAAAAGAAAAAAAGAAGAATGATGATCAAGCAGTCTGCCCAGTGATGGTGGCCAGCTGCCAGTTTTTATACCCCTGTTACTACTGCATAAGAACAAATAAATGGAGAACTCCCTAAGAAAGTTCTCCATAGAAGAACTGTGTCCCATGAGTTTAAAACTGGCAGAAAAGTAGGACATGCCCAGGGAACTTTTCGGCAAAGACAGGGGTGTGACTGTGTCCGAGTTGGGGTCCAGAGCTATTTGCTGAGCTCCTGAAGGAGTCCTGGGGTGCTCCTGCAGATCAGCCCCCAAGTGTCACTCAGCCACCTCCAGTTAGTGGTTATCTCTCTCATCTTCCGTCCGTGCCTCCACAATCCTGCTCTGCTCTTGAGTGGACCCATTAAGTTCTTAGTGTGCCACACGCAGTGCTTGTTAAAAGGAGGTGCTCAGGTGGGGGTGGGGGGCCATAAGCTGCATGGCCCTGGCACATCTGTGCCTGTGGCTGAGCCCAGCTTTGCAGTTTGACCCGATTTCTTACTATGGAAATTACAGAAGCCACCAAAAAGCACATTGCCACCTCCAGCCTCCCAGGGAGGAGGAGCACTGAACAGCATTTTCTTTCAATTTATTATATTATTTAATTAGAGAAAGAGTAAACCATGCCATATTAATCTGAAAGGGGAAAGATTGAAATCTCCACACACAATCCTACCACTGCGGTAAACCTTTATTTGACCTCCTGCAAATCTCCTTCCATATATATTTTACTTTCTTATAATCTTAGTATAATATCATCTTCATGCTTCACTTTTTCTTTAACAAAATACCATGAGCATTTTTCCTTGTTACTACAGAATTTCCATTACCATCTTTCTTATCAGCTGCTCAAGAGTCTGTCCAGTACATCTACCGTAATTTGTCCAAACATTCTCTCATTTTCTCCATTAATTTGCTCTCCAGTTATATCTATTACGGATAACATTGTAGTGGACATTTCATGCATATGGCTTATAGGTTTTTGGATTATTTCCTAGGATTCATTCCCAGAAGTGAGATTACTGGGGATTGGTACACATCATCAGATTGCTTTCCTGAAAGGTATTTATTCATTTTGTTGTACCCTAACCAGCTTCATGGTTCGTGAACTTAATGTGTTCCACAATCATGGAACAAATTCTGTGACCAGAATCGTGGAAAAAAATGTGAACCAAGGTACTATTACCTTAAAACAGAAATGTTTTATTAATAGTAAAAAGTTACCTTAGCTTGATTAAATTTGGACTTCTTCAACTTTTGCAGAATAAAAGGTTTTAATCTATTTCCTTTCTATGGTAGTTTCTACACTGAAGTTTTATATCCTTTGCCTGTGTATCTCTTGAATTTTAGTAATTTTAAATAAAGTATTATTTTGTAGAATGCATATATTAACTTAGTTCATATTTCCACAAATATATTTTTTCTTATTTGGCTGTCATTTTCTAAAATTTACTTTTAGTTTTTCATATACAAATCTTTAACTTATCATCATCTTTATGATCTCCAGAATGGCATCCCCCCTCTACAAATTTCATATTCAACTTTGTATTTTAATGTTTTATTAGCTTACATTTATGCCTTTACTTTATTTGGAATTTGATTCTTGGTCATAAATATATCAAAACTGACTTTTTAAATTACCATTATTTATTACAGCACTACTTATGAAATAATCCCTCTCCATACTTTAAAAGTGATTGTTTTGATTACATTTTGAAATCACATTAATTTCTAGGCAGTTTAACCTTTAACTTTGGGGTTAGAGCCACATGAGGACTGCTGTACGGTATAGGTTAAATCCCAGATAGCCAGATCTTCTTTGTTGTTCCTGTCGTGTTTTTTTTTTTTTTCCAATAATCTAACCTATTATTCTAACAAATTAAATTTGGAAATGTTGTGAAATCCATCACAAGTAGTTCTTTTCAAGTTCAGATTGAATTTACATTAGTGCTTCCTGTGAAGTAGGCACATCCTGCAGTCCTGAATTTCATACCCAATGTATTTCTTTCCTTGTTTTTCAAAGGCAATGCTTGTGTATTATTGAAAACAGCAGAAGATGAAAAAGAAAGTGACTCATCATCTCTAAATGACCACTGCTGACAGTTTCACAGAGAACTTTCCAGTCTACTCCCATATTTTCCCTCTGTAGGCTTTGGTGATATAATTGTTGTTCCATAGCTTGTTCTCAGCCTTTCATCGCTAATGTTGTGATTAGAGCGGAACATTGTTCTAGAGGCCCAAAATGTTCCTTTAACTCCTTAACACAGATCTAGTTCAAGAAAGTTTGGAGTGCAGAAACTGATCCCTTAGCAGTGGGTGCCATCAGTCCACCAGGGTCATGTGGTCTTTAATAAAGCTGCTGTCCAGTAGCATGGAGGGACTTGGGGATTTGAGGATGCTCTTGAATTGAACCTGAGTCAGCCACCCTATCACAGTACTCCACAACATGCTGTCTGTGAACTGATAGCTTTGCGAGAAGGAGTCACCTGAAAGACTTCAACTTGGGCTCAGTGAAACTTGCTAAGCAAATTGTTACTTGAATTGGTTTGGTATCTTTAGGCTTCTGTGAATCTCAGTACATCTTCCTGCTTTCAGATCATCCTTTAGAAGCCAAGAGGGATGTTTCCCTCTGACAGGTGAGCAAAGTCTTGTATCCCGGTGGACGTGGCCCGGCATGCTCCAGAAGATCACTGTGAGGGCCTTTGTCTCATTCTCTGTCCATGGAGAACAAGTGAAGACCCTTTGTGTGTCTTTGATTTTTCCATCTGTGCTCATTTATTTCTCTGCTTGAGGAGTATCCATTTCTGCTGGTTTTGAATTTTCTTGTAATTGACTTGTCATAAAATATATTTGGTTTGACTTCATTTTTAAAGAAGATTTTAGATTAAGAATTTGATACTGGAAGTTAATTTCTTTCAACAACTCAGCAATAATTATTTTACTGTCTTTGGTCTTTCATTGTTTTTGATAAAACCAGTATGTGTCTTTTTCTCCAGGTAGGTTTAATCCAATTTTTTTTAAAAACTCTATTATGGAAGCTTTCATACATATGAAAAATAGAATAGAATAATGAATCCATCTTATAGCCAGCATCCAACTTCAACTACTGCCAACCTTATTCTGGACTTCTATAGATACCATTTACCATGTTCCTCGCCTGGCATATTTAATAAACTGATAGGGCTAGAGACTGACACTGAGTCTTTCGTTAGGTTATTGTTGCTAGGCAACAATACTTGATGAGGGTAAGGTGGTCTTTTCCTCATATCTCCAGGAAACATATCATGTTTGCCTCTCAGTATGTGAATGTTGATTTGTTGCTGCACGTATTGGCATTATTCACCCATTTATCCAGATTCAATTAGTATACAGTTGTTTTTCACGAAAGGATTATTTATTGTAGTCTGTGATGATTATTGATTTTACCATTATTTTCTGTGGGGATACAGAGTAGGTTCTTCTAATTATATTATCCTACCTGCATTCATTCACTGGAATTTATAAAGTAGAAGATTCTGCCACAAGATACTCAGTTATCCTAGGGAACAGTTCTTATGCTTGCCTCTTGTTTACTTGTTTTTCAAATAGTTGATTTGGTTCCCTAGTTTACTGCAAGAATGACCAATGGGGGTTTCTTAAGCTACATTTGCGTGAATTAGCATGTGTTTCCGTCTATTGTAGTCATTATCAGCCCTGCCTTTGAAAAACAAGAGTCTTTCCAATTAGATTTTTGAGTCCTTGCACAGCCCAGATGGTCTTAAATAATGGTTTCGCTCTTTTTTCATACGAGAGATTGAACTCATGATCTTGTGAGGCAGGCACCAAAACCACTGAACTAAATCCTTGGCCCCAAGAACTGGGAGCTAGATACTTTTAATTTAATTTAATTTAATTTAATTTAATTTTATTTTATTTTATTTTATTTTATTTTATTTTATTTTATTTTATTTTTTGTGGTACCTGGAATTGAACTCATGACCTTGCACTTGCTAGGCAGGTAGCAGTGCAACTGAGCCAAATCCTTGGCTGGATTTGCTTTCCTGTATGACAAAATGTCCCAGTCTGACTTGTATATTTCGTGTCTCAGGCCTAGAATAAACCAAGAAACTGCAATTGCTTTCTACAGTAAGTGATACTTGCGTTTCATAATCTGGGCCATAAGTGTATTCATCGTAACTGAGCTACTCATTGTCACCAAGTCTTTTAGCATTACATTTTCAAAAGAAGTAAACAAGATATAGATGCAGGCTGAAATACATTTCTGTTTTAGGATTGTGCAGATTTTACTTATTTTTTTAATTCATTTTTTTCAGTAAAGATCTTTGTTCCTGATGATACTGCATGATTACTTACTGCTTTTTTTATACATCTGTTGATCTCTTTCTGTGTTGTGTGTGTGTGTGTATTTGTGGTATATACATAATCTATTACATACATCATATGTAACATTGTTTCAAAGTGATACTACCAGTTGGGATTTTCAAAGTAACAAATTGGAATATCAGCAAGCGGGAGTAGGTTAAGGGATTTTTATGGAAAAATGTCTTTTACTGTGATAAATTTCTTAAAAACATAAACTGTATTTTTTAAAAAATTGAAACCCTTATTGGTACATTACATATACACATCATGATTGCACTCAACAATGAGAATTTGTACCAGTATATGACACAACTTAATTCTCATTTTTTCCCATAGCCCTACCCACCCTAACACCCCCACCCATTATATGCATAAACTTTGTTTCCTTTCTTTTTTGTTATAATCTCATTATTTTTCTCCCTTCACCCTATTTCGCTTTGAGTATTAACTGTATTTTTTAATCACACCTCTTATACAGTAAGGTATATACAGTCATGATTCCTCCTCTGTGACAAAAGTCATCACTTTGATTTTTTTTTTTAATTTGAGACAGGGTCTCGCTTTGTGGTTCAGGCTGGCCCTGAGCTCAGCCTCCAACTCACATCACAGCAATCCTCCTGCCTCTGCCTCCCGAGTGCTGGGATTACAGGCGTGAGCCACCACGCCTGGCACTGTGGTATGTGGTGCTGATTGGTGTTGGGCATGAGTCTGCACGCCCAGTATTGTATGTGGTTACTGGGGATCGAACCTGGGTCCTTGTGTTTGCAAGACAGGCGCTGGAACCACTGAGCTAAATCCCCGGCCCATCACTTTGATATTTAGAATGATTTCATTTTGGATATTTTTACTTTTCATATTTTTATGATTTTTATTGTCAGTATGTGGTTCAAATACAGTAAACACTTTTGTAATATTGCATCTACCTTTTATATTCCTTACATAAAATGATTTTTATTAGCTTCTTGTTTATGTGTATACATTGTTATTTAATGTTTACTATAAGTAAGCACGCATTTCCATCTCTTCCTGTCTGTTAGTGAACAGGATAAGTGAACAAGATACAGAGGCCATTGTGATCCTCTTCTTCCCTTCCAGTTCTTTCCCAAGTTTCTTACTGTCCTTCGCTAAGGAACAGCCTCTTCTTTGTCAACTGCTCATTATAAAGTCTTTTCTCATCATCTTTTACTTTTCATTAAGGTTTTTAAAAAATATATATAATAATAATTGATTTTATTGGTGCATTTTATATACACATCCTGATCACAGTCAACATTAAAAATTTGTATCAGTATGTGAAACGACTTAATTCTCATTTTTTCCCATTTCCCCGCCCACCTAAGCCTTTTTCTTGTAAGGAAAAAACAAATAAATAAAAGCTGACATATTATAAATACATTTTACATCTAAATGTACATTATGGAGAACACCTGAAAGATACCTCTCATCGTTTTTTATGATGAAATTGGAGCCATTATTATGCTTCTACATTTTTGAAATTGTTTCTAGTCTATCAGATCTGTATGATTTTGTATAGTTTGGGGACAGTGTGTTTATGTTTGCTGTGTTTGGACATTCCTTGGAATTCATGTTTTGGAGAATCCTCAATCTACCTCTTTTTATTTCTTCTACCTCATTCCCTTTTGCTTCCTCTTGAGGAAATTGATTAGACAGGTGTTACATCTTTTCATCATATCACAGCATTTCACATATATTCTCTTTTAAAATATTATTTTCTATTTGTTTACTTTTTTGTTTTAATCGAGTTTTTTGATGATGTATCTTATAGTGGTGTTTTTCATTTTTATGTTGTAATCTGTTGATAAACCCATGTAATTTGACTGTTGTTTCTGCGATGGAGTATTCGTTTGCTAATTGGAAAATAAAATTGTCTGTCCAGTGTTTTAGTCCTTTAAATACTCTTGCAGATTCTGTTTCTCTAAGTATGTTTCTACTGACTTTTGTTGAAGAATTAAGTCTTCATTTGTAGTCATATCAAGATCTCTTGTATTCATAGGTTTTTCTGACATGAATAGTAGTGATCTTGTGTAAAAGGAAAAATAGAGTGTTCACTAAATGTATGAACAATATTATTTTAATATAGATGGCATCCATTTTTTCTTCATATAGTCTATGTTTTTATGTTTTGGATATTTATGTAATATAAGGCAAATCTTTTTTATGATATTCAAATGAAGATTTCTTTTATTGGAGAGCATATTTTTAGGAAGTTTTAATGTTTAGATACTTGTGAGCTTTTCTTAGAGTTGTAAGATATAATATAGAGACAATCTTTATATCCTTCACTTAATTGTCTCCAATGCTAACATTTTGCATAAATGTGACATATCCCAACTAGGAAACTGGGGTAACCCTTTTTTATACAGAGCCACATTTATCATCCTCACTTTGCCCAGTTCCTGGTCATCTTTAATTACCTCTCCATCTCTATAATTTTTTCATTGGATGACTGTTCTGTAGAAGGAATTATGTAGTAGGTATCCTTTTGAAATTAGCTTTTTCCCTACAGCATAATTTTCTTGTAGGGCTGAGGATTTAGCACTTGCCTGGCAAGCATGAGGGCTTGAGTTTGATCCCAAACAAACAAACCAATAAAAAACCCAGCATAATTCTCTTGAGACCCATCCAAAATATATGTAGCAATAGTTTTATCCCTTTGTGATTGTTTTTAAATAATATCAAATATGATGTTTGGTTTGTTGTTTCATTTTCTTTTGTCTTACCATTGAATGGCAACTTGTATATGTGTGTGTGTGTGTGTGTGTGTGTGTGTGTGTGTGTGTGTGTGTCCACTTGGGGATGCAACCATGCAAATAAAGCCACTCTGACCAATTGTGTATAGATTTTTGTATGTGAAGTTAATTTTGGTTTTTCTGGGGTAATAGCAGTACAGTAGGGCAAGCACACCTTCCCCCTTGTAACCATTGAGAATCTGGGAAGTCACAGTTGCTAGGGCCTTGATATAACACTGTAAGCAGTACTTTATACCCCTCAGTACTTCCAATGTAGACATGTCTCAGCCTTTGTGCTCCTTTTTCGAATGAGGAGGGAAAAAATACATCATTTGCCCTCCCATCTTAAGCTCACAGGCTTGTATGTACTTGAAGGTCTTCCTAGGCTCAGGTAAGGTAGTCATGCTGGAGCCTGTGAGGAGATAATCAGAATTGGGGATTCAGGAGTTACTGCCTTTGTTGCCTGTTCATGCGTGCCAGCTTTAATCCTTCTTGACACTGCCCTCTTCATCTTTGTGGCATGCAGAGAATATGGCAGTGGGTGTGTTCAGCCTAAGGCCTTATGGCTTCTTACTCAAACATAGATTCACTTTTGTTTGTTGTGTGGAAGCTCTATGGTCAAATGCCTGTCTGCGTCAGTGTGACCAGGGGCAGGTTCACACAGTACAATCCTATAAAACAGTAGGTGCTAGAGATCAAGGTATTGCCAATGGCCAGCAGTACCTCCTTTGGGTCAGTCCTTTGTGAGAATATCAGAGACCAGAGCTTTGCCAGCAGGGCTAACTGCTGGCCTAGACTCCCTTGGGTCTCATTCCTGTCCTGTAGCTCAGTTCTTACCCTGGGGAAGTAAGCTCATCTTCTGCTGTATTTTTACCCTGGATTCTGCTGTACTGGAGAAGCTTAGAGAAAGCTCAGGGTGGTGGTATGTAATTGTTTTCTCTGATACTCAGGAGACAGAGACTGGAGAATGGCAAATTTGAGGCCACCTGGCTACCTCAGTAGATCCTATCCCAAAATAAATGCTGGGAAGGTAGCTTTGTGTGGTAAATGCCTGTCTGTTATGCTGGCATTTACAAGGTGCTCGTCTTGTATGTACAAGGCCCTGGGTTCAATCTACACCACTGAAAATAAAAGCCTAAATAAAGAGAACAGGATAGACTGCATTTTTGGTGACAAGCCAAGAGGAGTGAAATGTAGCCCATAAATAATCCATTAGACAGGGTTGATTTGTAGTAGGAAGTCCTGAGGGAGGAAACAGGCTCTCTCTGGCTTCTTCCCACCTTCGTAGTGAGCTCCCCAACCAGGGCTGTGCACCAGGCACCAAGCCAGGTACCACTCTGGAACAGAAATCTCTGACTTCACAAGGACAGGAGAAGCTGCAGATCCTTGGACAGTCGGCATGTCCAAAAGCAGATATATTTTACCCGCTTGCCTGAGCTGAGTCACAGTTGGGCTCTGACAGCATTGCTGATAGCCCACTCTGACTCTGGACATATTTCATGATGTGCATCTCCAGTGTGATGCATTTTTCCCCTTTTAGAATCCTATGTAAAATAAATGATGACGCCTTCATGTCTATCTGATTATAACCATCAAAGGCCTGGGTTCAATTCTGCCAGTGTGTCAGCCCCAGGGAATAGAGCTCAGAGTTCTGGATTCTGGAGCCTCAGGTGGCTCTTCTGCTAGTTGGCAGGAGCCACTATCCCCTGGCCAATTCTCTAGCAAAGTTCTGTTGTCTACCTCCCAGAATACAGTAGTGTGAAATAGTGCTACCTGGCATTTATAGGTCTTTATGAGAGAGATGGGCCACCACTGTAAATCACAGGAGCTTCAGGATATTATGCCTAGGATAATGGAAAACAGCACCACAAGCAATAAAAGTCAGGCTACAAAGAACAGCAAACTGTTAACTGACAAATGACAGGTGTATGATTACCCTCTGTGACTCACCAGTTCTCAGGTGCCTTGTTACATGCATCTTTGTGTATTTTTGCATTCTTGTTGATTGGTTAAAGATACAGCGTGTCTGCTTGTCAGGTTTGCTATTGATCACATTTATCTAAGAAGAAATAGTTGTTCACACAGCTCACCATAAGTGATGGGCTTTATGTTTTGTGCTTCCTGAGAAAAGCGGCCAATGATGTGAAGTGACACTTGACCCGCGGAGAGTTGATATTGGCAGACAAATTTCGTGCCCTGTCTGTTGGTTACTAGTTTGCTGCCTCAGAGTTCTTAGGGGAATTAAAAATAGACATTGGAAGTCCCACTTTGACAGGTTTAGTTTGTAATGAAAGACTCTGTGAAACAAAGCAAAGGCCCAGTGAACTCCTGGCCAGACCTGCTGGCTACAACTCCACAGGCATAGAGAGAAGGGGGTCTGTGAGAGCAAAAGTGTTGGGGTGATTCTTTGTGCTTAGCATCAAGGAAAGGCTGTGACAACCACATCTTGAAGCTTCAGAATCATTGGAGCCCTCATTGGCTGCCCCTGCCCCTGTTGCTATGAATTTCCAAGAAGCCCAGAAATGGCAGAGTGGCCTGTGTAGAGAGGCACATGGCACTGTAGTTGGCATCAAATCTGCTGCATCACAGAAGATGCTATTATAGGTAGGAAAAGAAATAAGTATCCACCTTTATGGAAAAAACCCAAATGGCCTGAAAGAGGCTGTTGTCTCCCTTATCTATGCCTTATACCTATGAAAGGATATTTTTTGTGGATGTCTGGACATTGGAGGGCCAGGCCCAGGTTTCATGTGTCATTTGTCTGCTCCCATAGTGCGCGTAGTCCAGACTGAGTTCTTTGTCCCTTCTGTGTGACATCGCAATGATTTTGCCGTCAAAGTGGACATTTACCTCTTACTAAACCTTGTTTTCCCCCTCACCATCTCCACATGGGCCGAGCATCCTCTGTTCCACCTGCTTTCAGAGGGGTGAGTTTCACTTCATGATGTGCAGACAGAGGAGTGGTACTTGCTCACCAGTGAGATAGATGACTGACCCCAGTGAACCCAGCCAGCAGGTTCTGTGACTATATCTCATTCATTGGATGATTTTGCAAACAAAATGAAAACCAACCAAAAAAAAAAAAAAAAAGAAAGGTCTTCATTTTTAACAGCCTTATGAAGACAGAAAGCATCTTCCCTTGCCAGAGCTTTTCTACACCCACTCCAACTCCTTGCCCACAGTATGCCACTAGGATCTTCCTAGTCATCTGATCTACCTCCAGCATTCAGCTGCTTCTCAGGAGAAGCTACTGTGGGTGACATCAGGGATCTTTGGTGTGAAAACCCCTTGGTGTTCTTAACGTACCTTCCAAAGCAGGTGGGAGTGGCTGCCTTTCAGTTCATCTGCCCTTTATTCTCCTCTTTAAGGTGAAGTCATTGCTGCTCATTTTAAGGCCTACCTCTGATACACTAGAAATGCAATGGACAGTTCACAATTACGAATTGAACTTCCTTTCCCCCAAGAGGACCAGTATTTTCACCATGTTGCATTTTATGTCTTTTATTAAATAAGGATGTGACATATGGAAACACAGTGGGGCCACGGAGAGGAGCTCCTTGAAGAAATACAACCTGCCACTGTGTACTACTTGAGGTTCAGGATGCCTGCCTCACTCCTAGAATGCCTACCTGGATAGCTAACTGCAATACCTACAACTCCTTTTGTTCTTAACAAAAAGTTTTAAGTGAAAGTAAGGTGTTGACAGCATGAAAACATGAAACTAACATTATGATAAATATTTGTCTCTTCCCTCGTACACTGAAAATTGTACTTTTAAATAGAACTAAACATAACATTGGATCGACTGTTTGTGGTAGATAAGTTCTGGCTGCATAGATTTGTGGCATGTTTCAGAACCTCTGTGGGATTTCCTTTTCTCTTCTCTGAAAAGAGGGGATGATTTCCCTGCCTCATGATACCTAAGATCTTTTCTCATTAAAAAGTTTGGATGCTGTTCTTGAAAGGGGATGATGACATTACCTTTCTGTCGCTGACTCAGGATGTGCCTCCTGGCAGCAGATTTTGTTGTAGAAGGTTGGCCAGCTATAATCCTTACAAACAGTGAGACATCTCTGTTACTCACCAAGGAAGGCAGAAGAGGGAGTTTGGTACCTTAAGCCAGTTGTGTGGCTGTGTCTCCCCTTCTATATCAAAGTCTCTGAATCACAGGCCTTTCCTTCGCATCTCGTTGCCCAAAGAATTGTTCTAGACTGACTGTGATAGAGTTTACAAAACAGATAGTTGCTCTGCAGTTGAGCTTGCTTTTCTCTTTTTACATGGCTTCCTCAGTCAACCAGAAACCTGCCACTTAGAGTGAAAGTCAGGAAGCTTCACAGGATGGTCTGTCAAGGCTGTTACTGAAAGATGAAGGTTCTTTCTAAATCTGTGTTCTTAGGTCTCAATTCAGTGCCTCCCACAAAGGAGTTGTGGCAGAAGGTATTTTCTCCATTTATTTCACCACTCAACTTCCAGGTGTGTGCTCTGGGGAAGAGCCATACCTGTACATAGCCAATTCTAGCATAAGTGAGGGCAGAGGAGAGAGGCTGACAGAAGTGGCTTCTGCATAGCCTGTGTATGAGAAAGCAGGAAGCACTCCTAAGGAGGGATAGGCTGGTGCAGCTGCATCTCAGGGTGCATGAGCAAAGAGAGCTGTACTTTCAGTGTATTCTGCCGATCCTTGCCAGCCCCCGTCTTGTGGGAGCTGTGTCTAGTCAGTGGCGGCAGGTAGTGTTATTCTAGTGTTTCCCCAGGACAGAGACTGGGCCAGGTGTTCTGGACTGCGTGCTCTGGCCTCCTGGGGTATGGCTAGGGTTAGGGGATGAGAGGCCAGTAGGGAAGATAGGACCGTGAATCCCAGTTCACAAGCCAGCTGGAGCTGGCAGGATCAAAGGAGAGCTTGGAGACAAGCATGTTTGGGAGTTAGAACCTGCTGCTTTGCCAGCTGGCTGGTTGTGGAAGGCAAGCTGGACCGAGTGGAGATGTGGCAGAACATGACTGAAAGATGAAACAAAGATGAAAGGGAGGGAGGTGCCGGAAGGGACAGGGCTCCTTTGAGATTCCTTCCAAAGCAGTAAGATAAGCTTACCAGCTGGAATGTGGTACTACAGCTGGGAAGCATGTGGAACCCGGAGGATCTGATTTTCCGGTAGTATAAGAGAGAATAAATGAGTCACCAGAATTAGGAACCAAATTCCTGAGGGAAGAGTGTATGGTAGGAAAGGTAGGGATGCTCCATCTTGGGAACTCTGTCCTTGGGGGGAGAGGTGAGAGAAAAGGAGAGAGGCACACTGGAGACCCCAGAGAGAGCTCTCTAAACCTCGCTAAAGTAGGGCGTGAGAGTTAGGTGTGGTGATTCTCACCATCTCTTCCAAATGAATGATATTGTTTCTCAGAATAGCAGAGCACTGCTCAATCGCAGTATATTTCTTTCCCAATTGGATACTAATATATTTTTGACCCTCTGAAATTTTGAATATTGAAAACATAAACCAAGCCCCCACAGCATTTGCTTGGAATGCCTTACAGAGGGATGCGTTCTTACAAGAGGGCTGTAAGGATCTCTTAGCAATGCTATTCAGACCAGTTGGAGGGAGAGTGCCTTTTTTCCTGCTCTTCTTCTATCATCACCTGTTGGGATGCCTCCTTCTCTGTTCCCTCATCTGCATGTTATTCATTTCAAGATTTTATTTATATTATCTTGCGAGAAAACAAACAGTATCTAATTAATCCCACCAAAGATAGTACTAGAAAAGCAATTATTCCCACCATGTGTAATAACCCATCTGTAGGGAAAATAATCCATTAAATGTGAATCAATGTGAATTTAAAAACTATTATTAAGATTAGATTGGTTCGTAGTTACGAGCACCGTAATTTTAGCATTTGCTCGTGCAAGCTTTATACTGCCATGTTCCATGACCTTGGATCTTTAATTCCCAAACAAATAATGTCTATATGGTAATTAGTGTCAAAAACCACAGGTCAGCCAGTCAAATGTTTCACAGGTGAATCCTTTTGTTGGAGATTAGTTTGAATCTGTGATTAATTAGACAGTGAGTCCCCTATTTCGGAATTCCAGTGGTAATTGTAACATAGGGCTGCATGTTTGCATTTTTAATAAATCATTCATTAACTGAAATAAAATCTTTTTGTTAAATTACTTCTCATGGCTCTGTTATTAGGGAGTTTTCCCTTTGTAAATTTACTGGAGTATCCTTCAATTTTCCTTGAGTGAGCCACGCAATTGCTTTGACCATTGTCCACCAGAAAGCCTTTCCCCCCAGCATTTCTGTCTTCCCAACTGGGCCATAAATTGTCTCCTGACTACGATTGCTGTCTGTTCCCAGGGATCCTGGCTGCTCACAGCTGGGCCTTGTTAAATCTTATGAAGATGTATAAAAACTGGTAATGGTTGATTTCCAAGGAAACACCTAACCTACTTGTCTAGGTTTATACCACAAGGCTCGGGGCCTGCGGTTAGAAGCTATTGCTTGACACATTTATCGGAACTTTCCTACATCTTGGCTTTGGAAGGCGTATGAAGGCCCTGCTCATGACATAGGCTGCCCAAGGAGGTAGAATGCCCTGGTAATTGTTTTATTCATCTTACTTCAGAGATCTTGAGCTTGTTGAGAAGGTGCGATGTAGCCAATCTGAATTTTATCTCCTCCAAAAGATGCATTGAATCCTAAACACTCGTGTCTGTGAACATGATTTTATTTGGAAATAGTTACATTGGGTCACGGGGAAGCCATGTGGGGTCTCCATTCAATAACTTATGTCCTTAGAGATACAAGGAGAATGCTGTGCAGCAAGAGAGACAGAGATTAGAGTGTGTTTTCTGTAAGCCAGGATATCCATGGTGTCCGGAAATAGCACACATTTAGCAAGATCCCAGACAGGGTCTCCCCTGAAGGTGTCAGAGGAAGGTTGACCCTGCTGACACCTTGATTTTGGACTTTGGACCTCTAGAACTGAGAGAATAAATATCTTTTGTCTTAAGTTACTCAGTTCATGGTTATATGTAGCAGCACCTTAGGAAACCAAAATGCGATCTCTCTGTGCCTGGTCAAGTCTTGATGTGACCTTTGTGGCCACCCATTGTGGCCACTGAGGCATATCCCTGAAGTGTGGTCAGGGAAGGGCAGAGGACTCGATCAGCTCATCTGCCATATATCCCATACTCACTTTGACCTGAAGAAAACAAACCATGCTTCCTGAGTCTTCTCTCCTGTCTTTGCAGAGGTTGGGAAAGGGCAAGTTTGCCTGGAACGTTACACAACTCAGGCTCCTGTCATGGCCAGAGCATCCCACATTAGAGTGCAGACATGGTTTCACTGAAGCCAGCTGCCTCAGGCTAATGTGTCCCGAGCAGAGGTGATAGAGATGGGAAGGTGATCAGGGGGCTCACTGGGCTCAGCAAGTAGTGCTTGTCTTTTTCTGAAAGTTCTGCCAGGCCTGTGCAGCCTCTGGACTGGCCTGGCTTTATCTCTGGAGAAAGACTGGAAGGCAGCAGAGGGAGTATTGTCCTCTCCTGAACTATTAGAAACCACCGACAGATACCACAGAGCACAGAGGGAACTGAAGGGCAGAAGATGGCAGCAGACAATATGCTTTATGACTCCTTTCCAGTATTCCTCCCTATCATTCTCATCTTTCTTACATTCCTAATTCTCTTCCTAACCACCTGGGGGAAGCCATACAGGAAATGAGTCACCTAGAGCTTGGGTGTAGGAAAAATATACGTGGTGTGTTCTAGCAGGAAGGACATAAAGCAGACAGTCATCTTGCAGAGACTTATTGAAAGGCAGGGGCAGCATAGCCTGGAACACACCCCTGGGAGTAGTGTTAAACCCCAGAAAAGAGAGGAAAGATCTCCTCTCCCTTTCTCTGCAGCAACTCTACAGGCCGAGCCAGCACCAGGAATCATGTCCTAATTTGTTTTCTTCTCCTTTCCATATCTTGGGATTCCATTATATCTTCCTCTGAATTCTTTCAAGTATTTAATTTCTTTTTGGCCCTTGGTCTGCTAAGAAGCCCCTGAGTTACTTGTCCTGTGGCCTTGTCCCTCCTGACCTCTGAACTCTGGCCTGCTTGTGCTTCCACTGGACACCACCCTGTCTTCTTTGTCCTTGGGTTTGGTGAGCTTATTGGCTCTTGTCTTTTTTTTTTTTTTTTTAGAGTCTGACTTTATAGTTCAGGCTGGCCCTGAGCTCACTGCCTCTGTCTCCTGAGTGCTGGGATTATAAGCATGAGCCAGCATGCCCAGCAGCTCTTGTGTTTCTTGCACAGAACTGAAGACCTAAATCTCAACATTTGAACCACCATAAGGCCAAGCTAGGCTGACCTGAGGGTGGGCATGTTCCTTTGCTATGGTCTCAGTACAACCATTATCTCCCCTGACCAGGCAGTTTGAACCTAGAAGGTGTTTGAGAGATCTTAAACCCTTAGCTTTCCCAGGAGGAGGGTCGGTGTTTCTGTCTTAGGACAGACAGAAAGCATCTGAGTGATCGAAAAGGCTCTGAGATGACCAAAGGAAGGCCTCGTGAGGCTTTTCAGTTACAGGGAGAGGCTGAAGTCTACTTCTACCAGGCACTGGACATCGTTGTCTGTGTTGCTTGGTTGCAGAGGCCAAAGTACACTTTAGACCTGAATCAGAAAGTTAATAACCAGCTGTCTCACAGCTGCTTTCCAGACCACTATGGTTTAGTAAGAGCTTTTCAAAGTAAACCTTGCTTCTGTTGTTTGAGTTGCTACCCATGGGTATTGGTTCTTGCAGAATGACCCCAGATATTTGGAAGATATAACAAATGAGCATAAAACTTTAATAAGTACTTTACAAATAATTTATTTTTTAATGAGGATAAATCATGAAAGTTTTTTGCAAAACTACTTAACCATGTAGTTTTCATCAATATGGAAAAAAAACTTCTCTAGGCTTTGAGCTCCTGGGGGGCCCAGACCGACAGGGATACCCAATCTTGGCCCAGATGATGAGGGAAGGTAACTTGTCTTAACTTCATAAGGAGCCTGTATCAGGTACATTTTTTTCATGATGATAAAAACCTCAACAACAGATGTGTGCATCTGGGTTTTAGTATTTCCAAAACTTCTTGAGTTTTTTGGGCAAGGGTTTATAGTGAGTTAACTACTTAAAGATCCAAGGATATATAATGCACTCTTTTAACTAAGCCTGGGAGCCTATTACCTTCAACCTGTGTCCTCTGTTGGCGATGGTTCCCTAGGTCTTTACTGCCCATCCCCCTGTGGGTTTCATGGCAGCCCCTCATTAGTGGGCTTCAGGGTCCAGGATCCCTTTTTCATGTAGCACGTGCTGTGAAAGCTGATCCTGGTTCCCCACCGGCCTAGCTCTTTTCTGCTCCTAGGCGACCTGATAGAATTTGAGTTATTCTTTATTGCTCAGTTCACACTATCTAAGCCAAACAGACTATCATGACTTTTAGTCCCAGGGTGTCTGCCCCTTCACAGCCACCTGAAGGAGGAGGTGGGAAGGCAGGTGTGTGGTCCAAGTGCTGAAGAGGTGTCAGTGAATAGACAAGAGGGGAGTGCAGGGCGAGCTCCCAGAGGCAATTCCTGAGGGTCCATGAGGGAGTTCTGGGGCCGTGTTGTAATTGTCAGTTACATCTACTTACCCTAGATGAAAGCTGTGGTCAAGTTCCATAGCCAAAGGCAATCTAAGGACAAAAAAGATACCCTCCTGCCGAATTCATTGCTGTCAAGTGATGTCTGCAGTTCTAGCCACTGCGTGGAAGTTATGTCTTAAGAAATGGAGTACTAAAAGATAAAATTGTGTCTTGTTATATGTTTATAACTTCAGTCAAAGTATTTGTAATTAATGTTGATCATTTGTAAGTTTACTATCCACAGGTGAAACCTTACCTAACTCTTCCTGAAGCGTGTGTGTGTGTGTGTGTGTGTGTGTGTGTGTGTGTGTGATCAAAGTAGCATGCAATATGGACAGCTCTTTGTGCAATACAGATTCAGATTTAAGGTCACTACAAAAGCTGCTCTCTTTAACTTTTTGATTCCTTGAAGCACTAGTATGAAGTTAAAGTTTTCACTGAAGTGTCACGTATTTAAGCGTACATTCAAAAACAAAAGTTCATGTAGAGTTAAGCAAAAATTATCCTGAAACTTGCTGAAAAGGTAAATAAGGCTTCATTTGGTCTTGATTGCCCTACATAGCAAGACATTTGCAATAGGAGAGAGAGATTTGTCTCTACAGTGAGTACAAGAAGAGTAGGGGTTTATGTCCAAGAAGTGAATGGAGTACATTAGGGGGCTGAGGGAGAGAGCATCACTAGGAGGAAACCACAGGGTTAAGAGTACCTCTTAACCAAAGCACCTTCGTAGGAGTCTGTTGAAAGCAGTCCATGAACTGAGACATCAAAGGTGGGGGATGAGTTATTTGATCAGGTATTGAGAAAGAAGGATTTTCTCTGAACTGACTTGAAAGGACAGGGCCAAGGTTGAAGCCTAGGGAAAAAGAGAAGATTGATTATAGCATGGCCAAGAAAATAGTCTGTGTCAGGTCTCAACTAGGTCTTACTGCCCAGCACTTCTGGCTGAGGCACTGAGGAAACCACTCAGCCACGATGCGCTGAAAAGTGCACAGGTGTGATTGTGAACAGCACACTCTGGCTCACTCGCTGCATGGTGTTCTTTGGACCTTAGGGGAGGGCCAGCAAAGAACCTCCAGGGGGAATTATGGATTTCTTAACAGTTTCCAAGGTTGAGGTTAGAATGTCCTCCTTAGCCATGCTTGTAATTTCCTCAGTTTCATTTAGCCGTGATTAAACACAATCCAACTATAGTACATGGAATATATAGAAATGAACAGTTGGGAAGTTTTAAATCACTTTTATTGTAGCACATAGTTATAATTGTTTTACTTAATGACCAGTAATTATAAGTCTCTTATTGTGCCTATTTTATAAATTAACCTTTATTGGACATATGAATATACAGAAAAAAAAAAAAAAGCATAGTCTGCGTAAGGTTCAGCACTCCATAGTTTCAAGCATTAGCTAGGGGTCTTAGAGCACGACTCAAGGATTAGGAAACACAGCTGTATTTCAGGCTTGGGAGGTATCAGATGAGGGGACAGTGTGTTTGGAGCAGTGACAAACACAGGCATTATTGATGTCCCTCAGGATACAGAGTCCCATGGAAGCCTGCAAGTCACTGGAGGGTTGGAAACTTGCACTGAAGAGCAGGCACCAGACTGAAGGCACTTCCCCGGCCACTCCATATTCTGTCACTTGGCATGAGTCTATTGGCTTTTAATGCACTTAAGAAAATAAATGTCTTTTTTTTGTGATGAACACAATTCTACGTTATTTTGGCATTTTCACTATCTACTCTCCACAGAAAAATGTTAAAAGAAAAACTTAGGATATTCACTTAGGAGTTTCAATTAAATTTTAAAGCCTTCCAGAGCAGAGGGAGTCTTCAGCAGTGTGTGGCAAAGGTCAAAAGTTTTCTAGGTAATTAAAACAATAAGAGCCACTTTTATGTTTATTACACAGTTTAACCATTTAATTTGATTTAAATGTAAGTATACCTTTTCATTACTGTTGCTACTGTTGTTGAGATCTGACTTTTTAAAAATACTAACGTGTGTTTTATTTTGCATTTATGGCACTGAGTGTTAACCTCAAGGCCTCCTTGCTGAGCTACTTTCTTATCCCTTTGTAGTTTGAGACAGGGTCTAATAAAGCCACTCAGGTAAGACTTGAACTCATGATCTTCTTGCCTCCGCCTCCTAGAGAGATGGAATTACAGATATGTGCTATCATACTGGGCTCTGAATCTTGCTTTTGAATGTCTTCCTACTGAAAAGCTTTTATAATGAATAGTCAACGGGTTCTGTCCAAATTTTTTTTAATGGGATAAAGAGCTACTCGGTGTTTTAGATTTTCCACTTGCTCATTTACACCTACTCCTGTATGCTTTTCTTTAGTTACTTTATACCCTTTTTAAAACATTCCATTTAGTATTTTTAAAATTATTTTTCCTTTTTTGTTGCCTTCAAACTGTTGTTTCATATCATATTTTGTTGAATTTTGTGACATGATTGCAGTATCGAAGAGAATTAGCATAAATAAGTTGTGGGTGTAACCCAATGACTTTGGAAATGTGTACCTTGAAACTATATGTCAAAACAGACCATTTGTTCTAAGAGAAGTCCACAGAGGAACGTAACAAAGCACTCGTTTGCTCAAGGAGTTGTATTTTAGAAGTCCTTTAAAATATTTCCCACTGCATTTGAGTTCCCAGTGCATGTTCCTGTAAGCCTTCAAGGGAGCTCCTTGTCAATATTTGTGACCTAAAAGATACACAGTTTAGGAGATAGGGTGGCTTTCTGCTGACAATCTCCAAAAATGAGATGTGCCCTCAGGGATACCTCTTCAGAGAGTAAACAGAAGCAGTGAACATGATCAGGTCTCCAGAACTGATCATCAGGAACAAAACGTTATGTTCGATTGATGGTCTGTTTGTAATCAGAAAAAATTCCTAAGGGACCACATGGAAGATGCAGCAGTGACCTGTGAATCTGAGATGGAATCTCTGTACTGACACATAAGCTTATTGATTTGCTTCCTCTGATTGATTTCAGAAGTTGTTACAGAATGAGATTCATCTGCAGTTCATACCCTAGACCGGGTCCCTAATTTTACTCTACTGAAGACTGGATGACTTGAGACGAAGAGTATGGCATCCATATATATAAATATGCCAAATGAAAGTTGAATGTTTTATGTGGTTAGCTTAGGTTTGTATTCATATATATTTGATTTTGAGTTGGTATGTGGACTTGAAATCCTCAAAAGTGGATTATCCAGAAACATCACTCCTGGGGGACATGTCTTCATGCACACAGCATCTGAATGGACTTTTGATCATTTAAAATTAATTCTTGGAGACAATACATATCAATGTATATATAATGCTCACATTCATTATAGGGGATTTGAACCTGTACATGATAATCTTGATACGTGTATTTTCCCCTTCCCTCTCCCCTCCCTTCAACTCCTCTTTCCCTCCTTATTTACAAAGCTTCTTTCCATTTGATCCTTCTTTTTTTAACTGAGCATTTGATTCTACAATTTTTTAAATTGATCATTTTATCCTTCTTTCTTTTCCCTTCATTCTTTCAACCTCCTCCCCAGTTCCCCTTTACTTTTGAACAATCTCTTTGTATTTCACAGTATCTATTATACATTTGGTTCTTATTTACATTTTCAGTTTCTCACACCAGAGAAACAATGCAATTATTTATGTGGTTCCTGTGTTCAATTTATTTCACTTATGACTATGTCTGAAAGGGCATCTGTTTAGCTATAAATGTCTCAAATTTATCCTTCTTTATGGCTGAGTAGTGTGCCACTGTATAAAATAATTAGACCTGGCTATCCCCCTTCTTGATTTGCTCCCAAAAGAATCAAAAGCATCATACTACAGCAACATATGTGTAGTCGTATTTATAGCAGCTCAGTTTGTAATAGCTAAATCTTGGAAACAACCCAAATGCCCATTACCTGATAAGTGGATACAAAGATGAGTTCTGGTGTTTTGTGCTGTCTGGTGCCCTGGCTCATCATCCAGTTATGGTGACTAGGGGTGTTTATCTCCCAGCCTCGTCCATAGCTGCACACAGAAGCATGACTTTTGGTGCCAGTGGGACTTTGAGAGTCACCTAGGAGAGTAACTACCCGAAAGCATCTTCGTGGTGATGACACAGAAAACCTTTTTCTTTCATACAGCAGTTTGTCCCCAGGTCACAGGCATTAGGTCAGCTTTTTCTGGCTCTGGCATGGTCTTAGGGACTCACCAGGGAAATGTTTTGTTTATACTGATTACATTATAGGAAACCTAGATATGTGTTTGGGGGACTTTTAAATTTGTCTCTGTGATAGATATTCAGCTATTATGAAAATAAGCCCAAAATAAAGCAGTAGGTGGGCATTCCAGTGAAAATCTGAGAATCTAAAAGTCTTGATTTCTTAAAAGTAATTTTACTATAATTTCTCTCTAGATAAGGATAAAGAAAAATACCTATATATTTTGTGCAAAGTGTAATGTGTTTTGCACAAAGTTAAATTAACCATAATTAAAAAGATGCAATACACTGACAATAGTTTGGGAATAGTTTTAGGATTAAAAGGAAATCTATTTTTTAAAAAAGTTTCTGTATTAGTAATGTTAATTTGCTAACTTCAAGATATTACTTTGATAATAGATTAAAAGCCCATTGGAAGGAACTGTTCTAATCATATTTATGGTACTTCTTATTTTCCTGGCCTGCCATCCATTTGTTTGAATTTTTAAGTCTCGTGTGTTGACAACTTTGTCATTTTGTGAAAGACGAGTGAGAATCCGTCCTGCTTTCACACACTCTCAGGCAGTTTGTAGCTGACGTGGCGTGGCAGCCATAAAGCAGAGCACCGGGCTGCTGCATCTTTGTGTACTTCCAGGTTCTGCACTTTCTCTGCAAGGCCTCCCGCTCTTCCTGGGCATTTCTCCTCTCTTGAAGGGTATATTTTGTAAAACCCAGTCCCCAAAACCTGGATGCCAAACCCTCCAAAGACATTCTTGTGTTCCATCTGCCAAGATAGCAAGCAGTGCCCACTGAGAAGCAGTCACCAGCTGTCTGTGGGCTGCACATCTTCCCGTATCCAAAGAGCGTGGCATAGGCGTGACCCTCCTGCCCTCCTGGGGCAGCTCTGTAACCCTTATCAAGAGCCCTCCCAGGGCAGCCAGACTCCATGTGGCACTTTTCTTGGGGACTGATGGCCCCCATTCCCAGCAGAGACCCTGGCCTACTCTCTCGGTCTCCTGGACTTGTATTTGGAGACATGTCTTCCCCTTCTCACTGGCTGTCCTCATACATCCCAGGTGTAAACACCACTGTCGCCGAGACATCCAGCTGTCACTCCTTCCCTGTCTCTACTGTCTCTTGCCACCCGTAGTCCTTTCTCAGGGGATTCCCACTTTCAGAATGTACCTTGTCTTGGCTGCCCTCTTATTCTCCCAGGGTTATCATGGTGCGGAAGGAGAAGAGTGCTTAGGGAGCCTCCTGGGATAGATAATGAGACAGCTCCCTGTAGTCTGGCTTTCCTTGGGACTGTGTTTTGAGCAGGGGAATCTACAAGGAAGGTCTGGAGTTGTCTTGTTTGGCTCCTGAGGGATGGTGGGTCTTTTTCCTACAGCCCCATGGAGGTACCTTCTCATCTGTTCTCCTCTGCTGACCTCTTGCTCTGGGGACATATGGAGATCTTGTCTTTTCCTCATGGTGTGACACTGTTGTGAGCTTGCACCCTCTCCTGGCATCCTTGTAAGTGTGGTGGGGCCTGGCTGGGGCCCTGGTCTGTGTGCGCTGGGCAGCGAGCAGCCGCCTCCCAGAGGAGACCTCTTGGTTTCTCAGTATGGGAAGAGGGACGCTGAGATGCCAGGCCGACACTCCAGACTCCGATCAGGGTTGACTACATCTTCTCCAGTTACACAGCTGTGATCAAGTTTTTCTGACCATTACTAAGAACATTCTTAATTACCAGTGAAAATGTTTTTCATCAAAGAGATGATTAAAAAATTTAAAGTATTTCCTATACATCTTTTGTGTTGGGCTACTGAAATGGCATGACCTACATTTTCATTGAGATCCTGGTCACTATAAGCCTTAGCTAGAACACAGGGCTATCTGTGAATGGCAACTGGTTGCCAGTTGTATCCCACACAGAGCTCTGCAACCCACTCTCATTGCCTTCCTGATTCAAGGAGGAGGAGAAGCTGCCCATCACTATTATGCAAATAGCCAGGGGAAATTAGGGGGCTGGGTTTAAAACTCCCCCTCCGTAGCTGATCCCAAATTAGCTAGATGATGGGGTACCAAGTAAGTAATTGGGCCTTGTGGTTGTTTTTTATGCATTTGTTGATAGAAAACAACTTTTTTGACTGTTTACATCATGGAAATCTGATAACCCGTTTGTATTACTTAAACTGCATATTTTTTCTAAGTATTGTCAAAGCAAGGGAGTAATTTGTAACAGAGGCAGAATATGTAGAAACCGTTCTCCTAAATGTTCTCTAAATTGCTTTGCTTGCAGCTACAGAGGTTGCTATGAAGAATAATTTCTCATATCGGATTTTCAGAGCCACAGGAGTGGCCACAGAGCAGGCAAGGGACAGTCCAGTGATTTAAGACTGTGTAATGCCCCAGCTGTGCTGATATACTAGGGGATAAACTCCACTAGGCTGCTGCCACACATTCCTACAATCTCGTAATGCCCCAAACTAGGAGGTTGATTTATCTCCTGTTACGTCTTATTAGATGACATTCAGAAGAGGAAAAGAGAAAAAGGACAACTCACACCCATGGCAGGAAATTAATCTGAAATGAGTGTGATGCAGGCTGGCCTCTTATCCCCTTCTGCTGACCCCCAGCCCTGTGGATGTACAGAGATTGTTGCCTTTCCCAAGTGAAGCTTGGACTCAGAGACCCGTCAGTGGGATTTTGTCCTTAGAGTACAGAGGTCTTTTGTGCAGCAGAACATAAGTAATGATGGTTCTAAAGGCTCCCTAACTTTGCACTTCCCAAAGTTCATCACACACACACACACACACACACACACACACACACACACACACACACACACACACACACACACCCCAATCCCCTCAGGGTCGTCTTCAGTGCAAGTTCAAGTTCAGAGAGTCTGGGAAGGAGCCCAGAACTCTGCATTTCTGTCAGGCTGTGGTGTTTGCAGGGCCAGCTCTGAAGATCAAGGTTCCATCTGTCCCTGCTGATGACATGCAGGCCCACCAGCCACCCATGCATGGGCTTCATATGGAGCCCTGCCTGCCCACAGTTAACTCTGAACAAGCTATCAGGCTTTTCCCCAGCCAACCCATCCCTTCTTTTAGGAAGGACTTTGTGTTTCTCCTCAGCTCCTGCTTACTTGCCTCATCCTCAGTAGGGAGAAAATAGGTTCTCTTTCTTTTTATGGGGCTCATATCTACTTCAACTTCTTAAATTCTGTTTCCTTCCCATTTCCACAAGCCTGAGTATACTTGCTCTTTCCTCAGGAATTTTGAAGTTTTAGTTTAATCGTGCTTTGAGTGGTCCTTGGGCCACAGCCCTCCATTTACACTGTGTGTTCAGACATCTTGCCATTTTTCAGCCCGTAACATCTGCCAATCTCTTTACTTTCTCCCCGGTGCTTCTGGCATGCACAGCAGCAAAGGTTCTCTCACTTCAGAGTGGAATGGGACATTTTGCTTGCTCCTGACTCACCTGGGACAGAAGCCAGTGACTGTCAAGAATATAGTCACAAAAGCTGTATTCCCCTACTACAAAGCCATACGTGCTATTTATTGAGCTCTTCGTCTTTCACTTCTCACTTGTGTGTGCCACAGCTCCCGTAAGGCCACAAAGAGGGAACTTCAGGGAGATTTCAAAGGGGCAATGCAAGGCAGTGGTGTTGACTGCTGACGCTAGAGGTTTTGAAGTCACTCGGTGTAGGACCATGTCTGCCATTGCTGGGATGCTCTGTCCTCAGCAGAGGGAGAGCTGCCATGCAGACTTACTCCATGTGCCTGTAGAAGTGACTTAAAGTTGGGAAGTGAGGACCAAGCAGAAGTCATTTAGTGGAGGTGAGATCATAAAGTCAGATTTATACCTATGCGTTCAGGGCAATTCTCAGTTGCTTTTTTTTTTTTTTTTTTTTTCTGTTTTCAAATGTGTTTTAGGGAGGTGACCAGTCGTCAGACCTCACCTCTATTGCAACAAAAGCCCTTGCTATGTTTTACACCACCAAAAAATCAGCCACTTGTAAGAGTTGTCTTTTTTCAGTACTTTGACATTCTTTCATGAGTTCAGAAGTCACTAGTTCTCATGAAGAGATAAAATTCACAGATAAAGGAGAAGGTGAGATGACACCCAAATTAGCCCCCACCCAAATAAAATACTGTTTAATTGGAGAAATGACTACTGGAAATAGTACTTTGCTTTAGGCACTCTATCACAATACTGATAAACACCCTTGATGTCCTTTCTCATCTGCTTTGGCCAATTGATCCATTCCAGCAAAAGGAATTTAAGTTACAGTATGTGGTTAGTTTCATAGATCAGAAGAAAGCACCAAGTCCACCAAGTTCCTGTCCATGTATTTCCATTCAGCAAGTCTCATTTGTCCCTGAGTTACCAGATGTCTCACTTGGGGACACAGCAGTGGCCAGCCTAGCCAGGGACAGACACTGGTACCTCACAGTGGAAGAGGAATGATTGGCAATGCCCACATGGCACAGACTTGCTTCTTCTGGATGGTACTAGGACAGAGTCAAGGTCATGATCATCTCGTTTTCACTTTTGAGGAAGCTGAGGTCAGAGAGGTGGCATGACCATTAGGGACTCACCAGGACGTAGGGACAGGCTGACATCAGAAACCTCAGGTAACTTGGTGTCTTATGCTCCTTCGTTATGTGTGTCCACAGGATTTGGGACTGAGCAATGAATTCTGCCTATTTCTTACTTTGCCTCCTGGATATTCAGCAGGGGCTCTGACAGAGCAGTGGGTAGCTGTTACGGTGGCACTGACTTTTGCTCAGTCTCCTAGTGGAATCATCTTTGTCCAGAAAGAAGAGAGTGATGTTAAATTTGCAAATTTCTCTGGTTTAAAGGAGGCTTAAGTAGCACTTTCTGGTAGGCAGGGTCCATAAAAACACCAACCACGATTATTGAGCTCTTAATGTGGATTCCTAGTACATGGGGCGGAGTGGTTCATTTCTCTATGTACTAGACAGCAATAGACTGTCCCTAGCACTCAAGAGCTGCTGACTTCAGCAGGGTGGACTCCAGGCCTCATCCAGATTTCTGGGGCACAGACTGCTTCTCATAATTTATCAGCTCCCATAGACAGGAAAGCACTAAGATGGTCCCCTTTGAGGGATGCACACTTCTTTGCTCATGTGGCATTTTAGGTAGGTAAGTTGTTTGCACTGAGCACAAGGCTTCTGTATCTGGCTCCCACCCCAGCAGCCTGGACTTTAAGGACCGGCCCCACTATGGGCTCAGCATGGTGAAGCTGGAATGTGTTTCCCTGCACCTTTGATTGAAACCTGAGAGTGTTTTCTCTCCCCATTCGCTGGCTTTCCCTCTGCACTTGTTCCTCCACTGTCATCTTCCTGGCAGCAAAACTGGCCGACGTTCTCCAGCCTTACTGCCTCCCACCTGCATCTCATCTTCTGGTCTCTGGTACTAAGATACCATTTCATATACCACTGTCATTTTTCTTTCCTGTTGGAAATCTTTCAAAACTTCTTGCTCAGTAGAGAAAGAGATCACCTCTCTGTGCTGGGATTGAAGGCCCTGGTCCCTTGGTCTCCCTGATCCTGAGCTGCAAACAGGCAGAGCATGGGGTTATCTCAACCCCCACCCTTTGCCCTCACTGTCCTCTCTTCCAGATGTCATGTGCCAGCTGCTCCTGAACTTAGTAACCTGTTCCTCAAGATCTTTCCAATTGGATGCAGCATATCTTCTTCTTTCTCTGTCCCAGAGCGCAGTGCAGAGCCCCTTCCCTGTCCCTCCAGTACTGCCCGTGTGTCATGGCATCCCTTTTTGTGAACCCTAACAAACACAAGCAAAAATAGTATCAGAAGTAGCTTTCTGTCTCAGTGACAATCCTGTCTCAGTGACAATCTACTAAGGAGCTACTAAATGACAGGATGGAAGAGAGAATGAATGACCAATGCATGCTTGGTGCTGTCAACTACTTCAAGCCTTGGGCTTCAGGGAATAATTTTTATAAACCATGGCAAGAAATTGACTAATGATATTTTCAGAATTCACAGGCACTATTACCAGGAACTTTGTTAAGTGAAATATTCTTTCCTTGATTTTTTTTACTTTCTGAGATTGTTGTACTTCTTGCTTTAGACCGTGCCCCATTCTCCACTGTTTACCACAGGTAGAAAACTTGAGAGGAGTGGAATCTTAGAAGGGTGTTCCTTGTTCTCTGTTGTGCATACTGTGCTCCACTCCATCCGTCATCTTCCTCCCTTTCCTAGCAGACAACTCAGGTCTGCCCCTACCCTCCCTGTCTGGTTTCCCTTTGGAGATCCCACTCAGAGGCTGTTGCCTGATACCTGCTCCTAAGAAACATCTACTTAAAGGCAGAGAACAGCAGCCCCCTCAGTGTGATTCCAGGGACCCTCGGCTTCCACACACTCCAGTTTGACATGACTTTAAATCTCATGTGCTCGATATGGTCTCTCTGTGTTATTTTATTATAGGGACATCCTCTGATGTACATATTGATTTGTTCTCTTCTGAAGTTTTGTGTGGAACAGATTTTATGGGTGTGCTTTTTAGAGCTCTGTACCCCTCAGAGAAAATGACTTTTCATGCCCACGAATATTGAAATGAAATATTTCTCTTAACCCAGAGGCGGGCCGCATGCACCTGTTTTCACACTTAGGCTGATGAGCTTGCTCGTGACAGGACATTCCTCCCGAGGCCTCAGTTACCCTAATGATGTCTATTTCTAGAGTGTCCTATAAGTAAGAAAGGACAGTCATAGAAATGCTCTCCTTCAGAGTGGAGATATTTGGTATTGGGCAGAATCATGCATGTATGCATCTGTCACCATGAGTCTGTGTTTAAGTATGATTTGACAGATCATTTTCCTCAACTACAAGCGGAAGAGGGGAAAAAAGAATAATAAAGGGCCAACAGCAGCAGCCACTCAGAAGTGAATAATAGCTCCCTGAGGTTGGGTGAGCAGCGGATCATCTTACCTGCTGATTTCTAAGACCAACGTCGCATCAGGCTGGAGAGTCTGAAGCAGCTCAGGCTGTTTGCAGGATGAATGAGCTTCATTCAGGCTCTCTGTCTCGAGGCTGTTCCCCCCCCTCTGTAATCACAAACAGCAGTGTATACAAGGGTATTAGTACATTGCTGTTGCTATATTAAATAGCACAGACTGAGTAATGTATTAAGAGAGAAATTTCTTTGGCTAAAGGTTCCAAAAACTGGAAAGTTCCATTACGATCTTCCCTGCTGGTTGGAATGCTGCTGAGGACTGAGTTGGTGCAGGCTGTGATAGGATGAGACAGACACCTAACTCAGGTCTTTCCTCCTCTTCTTGTAAATCTACAGCCTCATTAGATTAGATTTTCCATCCCTGTGACATCATTTAATCATTCCCCAAAGGTCCCACATCTAAATTCCCAGTCTCCACTGATTCAAGGTATTCATTCAACAAGGCCATTCAGAGTACAGGAAAGCTACATATACTCTGTTCCCAGTAATAAGGTTTTTTTTTTTTTTGAGACAGGATCTCACTTTTTGTAGTTCAGGCTGGCCATGAGCTCAGCCTTGAACTCACAGCAATCCTCCCGCCTCTGCCTCCCAAGTGCTGGGATTACAGGTTTGAGCCACCACACCTGGCATTGTTGTATGTGGTTACTGGGGATTGAACCCTGGCCCTTGCACTTGCAAGGCAGGTGCTAGAACCACTGAGCTGAATCCCTGGCCCCACTAATAATAGTTTGAAGGAATCTTGGACTCAAGGCCTATGTCCTCAAGTCAGAAAGAGCCAGCCAGACAGGATAGCATGTTCAAGGGAGGTCAGTGGCCAGAGATACCCCGGACAGTAGCTGGATAGAAGGAGCCTTGTCTCGTGGCATGTGGAACCTAGTTTGGATGTGTACCCAGCTTGTACTGTCCTTGGACTGGCAGGGGCTACACACTCATGGGTTGTTATCAGCATAGGTCACTGGCATTCAGAATAAGCACGCTATGAGATACATGTTTTCAGAAAACATGTGTTGAGCCCTCCTCACCCAGTGCCTTTGGTGTTTAGAGATGAAGCTGTTTGTTCTGCTCGAGGTACATAACACTCCAATAGAAAATAGACATATTTAACCAAAGTTAACAAATATGGAACAGGGAGAGAGCCCCAGAGAGAAAAGAGCAGCCCTGAGAGCAGCAAGTCCTTCCTTTCAGCTCGCGGTCCTGGACTTCTGGCCAGTGGGCCCAGCAGAGAGTTGGTCCCTTCTCAGTGACAGAGAATGGAGGAGGGAACTATGGGATTCTGACAAGGAAAAAGAAGTTAATGGCAAAGGTGTATAGTGATTCATGCATGAGACACCATTATGAGGACTATTCAAAGTAAAAGACAAAGATTCCAAGGGAGTGAGCTTGATATGGTTGAATTGTTTGTATCCCACAATGGTTTGTATCTGTTCCATACAGTGTTTGGAGATGGAGCTTCTGAAGAGATACTCCAGGACAAAAGGTCAATGAGATGTTTCTTAATCCAGAATGACTAGTAAAAGAATTTAGGGCATAACCAGGAGAAGGTGATTACCTACCCCTCAGAGGAGAGGCCTCGCTGGAAAGAAGCCTGCTCATACCTGGGCATTGGGCTGCTGTGACCTTCACATATAGCTGAGAGGCAGCTTTGAGTGTTTCTGATCTCTTTTGCACAGGTTTAAAGAATAAATGTAATATTTTGACATGTAGTGAAGTGACTGCTGCCATCAATTTTATAAACATATCATTGGACATAATTACCATTTCTTTTTATTTTTCATGTTCAACATATCTAAAAATCCCCTTCCTTGGTGAACTTGTAGCACATAAAGTAATATTAAACTGTAATCCTGTAATCCATATCTTACATTAGATCTCTACCCTACTCATCTCATAACTATGCCTTTGTACCCTGTGGTTTTGTTTTCTATTCCCCACTCCCATCCTTATTTAAAAGTTAGAGACAGTGTACTGTTTCATCAGTGATTAACTTTCTAATATTGATAGAAAGTAGGAAATAACAACAACTTTCCCCTCTAGAAATTAGAAATCTCATTAAGAAAAAAGGAAAGGGCTACAGTATTTGGTTTATGATTGAACTTATTTTGAACAGAGTAAAAAACAGAAAAGACTTTGTTTGCCTTGTTTCTTCTTTCATTATCATATTCGAGTTGTTTCTGTTACATCTTGGGTTTGTTTTTTGAGACTGTGGTTGATTTGGGTCTTTAATCTCAAAAGAATGAGGTGGACAAGCATACAAACTGTGGGTGCATGAAATAGCATCAGCCTTCAGGAAAAATGAAGTGCACAGACAAGAAGTCTACAGAGTGGGCCTGAAAGCCATTAGCCAGACCCCGCATCCACCTAACCACCCACAGCTTGCACTCCACTACAGTGTTACAAGTAGTCATATATGTGGACAGACTTGGAAATAGCCACTCCTCACCAAAAACAAAGATTTCCCTACGGCCAAGAAGAATGTCACCATAGAATGTAGACACTTCTCTCAGATAATCAGCTGTATTACCCCAAACCTTGTTCACCAGGCTGTCATTAGCTAAAATGAGCTGACTCATCTGTGTACGCTTTTGTATCATTTTCCTGGATTATTTCCCAAAATTTGACAGACCTTACAAAAGCTATTTTGAGACTGCTGACAGTTTTTCTTGGCCCAAACTATGTATTTCAGGCATCTCGGTATTAACTCTGTGACCTCATTAAATGCATATTTTTGTTTAAGCCAGTGGGTATGGGTACAGGGACATACATCATGTTCTTATTCAAAAAGCTCAAGTTAAAACCACCCACTTTATAGGTTAATGTCCATACTTTGGCCTTTGCCCTAAGAGGGAAAGGTCTGATCTACTGTAATGTGCTATACAAAAATATTAAAAGAGCCTTTTTAAATTTTGATGTAACACTAGAATATTATTCGTTTTTCTCCTTTCATCTAGTTGCATGTTCATACAGGTAATGTTCAAACTCCTCATGTGGAGTGCATGTACCTTGCTCATGCTCTTCCTGTGTGACACGGCTCATGAGCTCATCTGAATTACTTTATAATCGCAGGATTTGTATGAGACGGAGAGAGCAGCACCTGGAGCTTGGGGCTCTGCCTTTGGGTTCACATTCATTCTCCATGGATAGAGCAGCTGATTCACGGAGATCACCTTGTGCTACAGCTTCTTTCACAGACATTGAACACATACGCTGGAGCCATCTGATGCAGTTTGCTTCATTGGGATAATGAAGTTGGCCAGCTTTAGAAGTCCTATGACATTAACTCTTTGAAATTTATTGCACCTGCATATTCTGATATGATTCTCAAGTGGTGCCTCCCGGTCTTGTGTGTAAGTGCGCCACACCTGAATTCCTGCTTGACCTTCTAAGTGTTCAAACAATAGCAGCCACTCTGTTGCCCTGTGTATAGTTGACAGCACTATACAGATATACATCTGTATATAGTGTATTTCCCTGTGAAGAAATGTAAAGAAGATGGTGGCCTTGGGATAATAATCAAGTGGTTACACTGAAGGGAAATGGAGTCTTCAGTGCAGCTGGAAGCCTGCCTGGGAACAGTTCTCATTCTTAGTTATTTCCTTTCTCTCTCCTCACCTTAAAGTGGAGATGTACATAAGGACACAATAGTATCCTGACTTGCTAGTTCCAGACATTCACACTGAAAGTGATAAGTGAGCTTCTAGACTATTCTATTGCTAATTGTGGTCATTATTTCTTGGTTTAACTGTGTATTGAGTACCTCATGAGGGCCAGACAGAGTGGTAGACACCAAGGTAAATGTGAGCCCCAGTGAACGTGGAGGCTTTTCTAAGAAAAGTTGGCATCTCCAGGCACATCCTGGACACTACTCAGACATCCACACCATTGCCCATCAGGTGACGGGAGCAACTTAAGAGAGGCACACGAACCTACAGCAACATGGGTAAGCAACATGGGTCAGCTTGAGACCTGAAACATTGGAAGATGTTCAGCAGGTATGCAGGAAGCAGGAGCCTCCCAGGGATAGGCGTTGGCACTGCAAAGGGCCCAGTGCAGGAAAGAGACAAAGTTAGACAGGCACTGTGTTCACCCTGTAACTGAGTGCATCTAGAAGAGATGGACCAAAGCCATCTCTTGAGCCATCTCTTGGACACTTTCTGTCCCTACTTGCCTCCAATCAGAATGAAGCTTATCCTGCTTTGCTCTCAGGATGGGGAAATTATTTCATTTTTTTAGATCGGTCTTTATTTTAAATTAAAAACAAGACTGACCAATCCTCTGCCTTCATAGAATTTGCCTTGTATGGGGGTCGGAACTCAGACAATAGTCCAATAAACATGGAAGTAGGTCATGTAATGTCAGTGACTATTAAGTGTTACACAAATAAATAAAGCTCAGCAAGGGGCAGAGAACTCCCAGACACCTCTGTTGTTCTTGGCTGTGGGTCTGGACAAGTTGCTTTGGAGAGTTGGGAACAAAGTTCTGACTTGACTAGGGGGTAGGAGGGTGAAACCAGCCTTGCCAAGGCTTCCCTAGGAGGGTAGTTCCCTTCTGGCTCTGGCACATTGATGGGCAGAAAGCTGTCTACCTGCCTCTGTCCCACATAAAACTAAAACCTTCCCCAAGGACAACAAAGGGGAAAAAAGACAGCTATAAAATCAGAAAAGATAAAAACCAATAGAGATCGCCAAAGGCATATGGTACAAATACTGATCACATCAGTAAGAAAATTGTTTCCATCCCTGATTTGCTTTTCCTTTAAATAGGACATTCAGTCATAGCTTCACTATAAAATTGATTTATTGTGTTGAAATAATTTCCGTAGCCACGGAACTAATTTGATTGTGTAGCATAAAGAAAATGTATGTGGGACAATGGGGAAGAATAGAGCCAAAATGAATCCAATATATTTTAATCTCTGCAATACAGATTATATTTTCAATTAAGAAGCTTAACTTGCATGTTTTCATCTGATGGGAGCTTCCCAGAACACTTCCCCTATGTGTTTATGGGTAATCAGTCACTTAGCATTAAGAAGGTAGACAGTCATTAGCTCATGATCACCCAATTGCCTCTTGTTAATAGCAAAGTCAATGAGCACAATCGCTGTGGCTATACTTGGGTAGTAAAAGTATAATATGGTGGAAAATGGAATGATTATATTGGTAAATTCCATATATTAGTCCGAATGGGGAAATCCTCAATTTCATCCTTGACAGACCACATAATGACTGGATGCTTAAATCCACAGTTGGGTGAGAAGGTGGCTTTTGTACTTCTTTTGCCCTGTTCTCTAGAGCAGAGCAGAGCATGACAACATTGCCAGCAGTTTTGCTTTGTTAATTGGGTCTAACACTGACTTTCTAGCTGACAGACGACTGCCTTTGCTCTACTCCCGTTTCCAGCTGATCTCAGAGTTGCTCACTCATAGCCTTATGGACTCCTAGATGATCTCCTTGCTTACTCTCCTGGTTCTTCTTTAGTGATAAATCAGCCCATCAGGTGAAGTCGTCATTATCATCATCATCATCATCATTGTTGTCATCGTCGTCGTTGTCGTCATCATGGTTCTCATCATATTTTTGCAGGTAGTGGAATCTGCCTATAAGGCTTATTATAACATGAATGAATTAAGAGAGAACCCAGTGCCCTTCTGCACTCAGAACAAAGAAAGCCTCAGCAATTTGGCTCCCTTTCTTCCTCTCTCAAGCCACCTAGGGGGCAGAATATTCTGGGGTTTGTTTTTGCCAACATCGGTCCTTTGACTCCCCTTCACCCCACTTTTGTTCTGTGATTAAAAATAAAGAAATAAAGGGGTCGGGAGAGATCAAGAGAGAGTGTGTGTGAATCTGGCAGGAAGAGCAGAGGCAGATGTGGCATTGGTTTAAAAGCTATTTCAAGCCTTTCCAGAGGCAGGCTGGGAAGCACAGACCGGCCAACACAGAGGGCTGATGCTGCTGAAGAGCAGCTTCGTAAGTAGAACGAGATGCCCAGGGCTCCCTCATGCGCAGCCATGTGGCTGGGTACATGTCAGGTTTGATAGCATCAAACAGAACAGTGCGGACCAGGGTGGAGAACCTGGAAGGAGGTCAGAGCCCAGGAAAGGAGGCAGACGCTATAAGCCAGAGTGCAGAGCAGAGGAGGAGCTCAGGCTAAGCAGAGGGCTGCCAAGAGCCCAAAATGGACATAGGGAGAGAAGTGACAGGCATAAGAACAACAGTGGTGATAAGGTGACAGTTGTTAATTTTAAAATGTGGCCCGTCACCCTGCATTTGGACCCTCATTTCTTCTAGAAACTTCTATTAGGCACTAGAACTGATCAGCCCCAGGTCCATCGCAGAGCAGCCCTGACTCCAGGGCTCACAGGCAAGGCCTTCCCTTGCAGAGTGCCCATCCTCCTCTTGTTTCGGCAGCATTTACACACACTCATCATTCTCATGGACCTCTGAGCATGCTCTCACCCTGCACACCCCCTTTATACCTTTTCACAGACTGGCCACAGAGTCACTTAGCTCTAAGCCACTGCCTTCATTGCCTCTGCATCCCGCTCCCCAGCCTCCCTTACCACACTGCTAACATCTGCTGTCCTTAACACTGCTGTCCTCATCAGCAAGCCCTGTCTCCGTGCTCGCTGGTCCTGGACTTGTGGATGACATCCTCCTTTTGAAATGCTCTTGTCTCCCTACTGCTGTGCCCCCAGATTTATCCTGGTTCCCTGTATCTGGCACATCAGGTTCTTCTTCTCCTTCCTCTCCTTCTCCCTCCCCATTTTTTCTGCCCCTGTATATTCCGTTGTAAGCTCCTTTTCTTCTGTTCAGAAAAAAATACAGGACTTACCCCAGGCTCCCTACCTGGCCTTTCTTCTTTTCCTACATATTCTAAAATCCCTTTGTAGTAGTTTTGCTTCCTTCCTGAGGCTTTACTTATAAGAGGATTCAGCTCCGCTCCAGGTGTCCCTCCCACCCTTGACCTTTCCTCTGATCCCAGTTCTCGGTGCCTTGCACAGGGCTTCCACCACAGGGCAGTGCTCTGTGCGCGCTCCATTCCTGTTCTTTTGCACCAGGCAAGATGCCTCATGCTCTTAGCAACCTCCTTCCCTCAGCCGTCCCGAGTCATTCCTTCCTCAACAGCACAGTTGCTGACATACACAGAGCCCCAGTTTTTTTAAGGGACATGTGGATGGGAAAGAAAGGCCAAGAGAGATTGGTATGTACTTGATTTTTAAATCTGAATAAGTTGGCAAAAACATACTGTGTGCTGGTCCAGCTCTCCTGTGTGTGTGTGTGTGTGTGTGTGTGTGTGTGTGTGTGTGTGAAGAGAGTCAAAATATTTCACACTGCATGAAAGTGATATGAATGTCAGATATCAGTGTCTGTGAAGATTTTATTGACACATAGTCACACCCACCCATTTGTTTATCATCTGTGATGACTTCTGCATAGCATCTGTGTAGCTGCAGTGGGGATCATGTGGTCTGCAGAGCTTGGTTTGTTTACTGTCTGGTTCCTTACAGATGAAATTCACAGATCCACGAACTAAACCATTCAACATAGAAAATGCTGTGTTAATAATAACAACATTAATAACTTGTGATCAATACTAAGAATCTTCTGTTAACTAAGAGACTACTGTGTGCCAACAAGGATATTGAAAATTAATCTCCCCACCAAAAAAATGCTCATATGTGGACGGTGCCCTCCTGGAGACAGAGTCCCGCCCCCAGAAGAAATGATAATGCAGACTCCACAGAAGTCACTCAGGGGGCGGCAGCAGGGAAGGAAATACCACCTTAGCAATTTGAACTCATGTATGTGTGACAGTTGATAGATGATTTGCTCATTTACATAACACAGGCTGAATAAGAATTCTTCTCAAAGATGCCTACATCCTAATTCCCAGAACTGTGTCTCTTACATGGCCCAGTGTACTAAGACTGGAGATGAAATGTGGGAAACCTGTATAGCATTTTCCTGAAAATAAGACCTACCTGGAAAGTAATCCTTAGCCTACTTTTCAGGATATTCCTAATATAATCCCTATCTCCAAAATAGCCCCAGTAAGACCATGGACTAGATAGATGGATTTAGTAAGTTTGCTGCAATGCATAATGGACATATTGAATTATAAAATCAATATTAACAGATAATTATAAACACATAATATTATAGACAGTGCTTAAGAGAAATGATAATATAGATTATGATTATTCGTGACTACTCAATTGGATGCCTTTGAACTAGAGATGAATGCCTGTGTAAACATGATCTCAAGGCTTACTGCTGATGATCAGTTAGAATACAGACCCAACACACACATAATGTGCACACATGATAACTAATAGACATGGTTTTGTCTAATATGAGTCTCTGTAATTCAATGAGTCATGTATTGTTGCATCATGAGTAGGATACCTAGACAAGCGGTGCTCATTTAAAGAGGGTTTTCTTGCTGGCTGTGAGTGACAGGGGCCAACAATTCTATAGGAAATAAAGTCACCAGAAATTCAGATCAGAATTTGAGGTTTAGAGAGTTACTTTTGCTCACTTAATCCTTCAGCACCCTCTTAGCACACAGAAGGTGATGATGGCCTTTGCCCTTCTGTCTGTATCATAATTCCAACAGCAGCTGCCATCCATCAAATGGCTAGGATGACCCGGGCTCTTTACCAACACAGTCTCCTTTGATCTTCCCCCTCCCACCCTGTAGACTTCCGGAACGGAAACTGGAGTTCAGAGCTGACAGCTAACTTGACCAGGGCTGCACAGCCCATTCCTGGCAGCATATAATGACTCCTCTGACCTCCCACCTTTTCCATTTCCCCATCTTGATGCGTTTTCTCTTAAGTTCTTCTAGCACAGAGACCCACTGGTCCATGGAAGAGAAAACTGAATAAGTAATGAGTAGAAGTTTCCACATACCAGTGAGGATGAGAAATGTGAAAAATGTCACCAGCTGCCACATATCTACGTTCTGAACATTCGTACACCCAGGTCTCAGAGTGGCACAGAGACTTGTCCCACTGTCAGCCGGTGGCAAGTGAGCCTCAAGCAAATTACATTAGTTTGCTACATGATTAAAGCACCCTTAAGCAAGTCTTGAAAATGAGCCATGGTGAATTCTAGGCATTCCTGGTATATTCTGAGCATGAACCAACTGGAAAGAAGCTTTCTCTTTTCTTTACCTGGTTTCATTTAATAACATCTGCCTTGAACTATGCGGGTCACCAAAGGTCACCGTCCTTGTTTGGCGGAACAACTTATCCTATCCTTTATTTTCTTCAGGGCACTTTGCTGGGTGCCCTGGAGAGTCACAGTAACCACAGTGTGTCCTCCCGGCATACAGAGGACAGCAGGTCTCATAGAAGTGGCTGGCTCCTGTCCTCGAAGGGTCACAGGACAAGTGTCCTACAGGGGCCATCATGGGTTTTGGGTGTATGGTTTTGTCACTGTCAGGTTTCTACTTGGGCTAATTAATGTCTCGCCTATGTCTGAAACACAGCCTGGTGCTTTGGGAACTGCAGGCCTAAGGTCCTTAATTCTGGGTGTGTTTGCTTTAATCTTTTAAATTATGGAAGTGAATCACACTAATAGTACAGGTCACTATAGACAGAAATATCACTCCAACTGCCATGGTTTCTGGCAAATGCTCTGTTTTCCTTACATTATGAATATGTAATTAACGATTACTATTTTAACCATTTGCAAGTGTATGGTTTGTCAGCAGTAATTCTAGCCATGACACTTGTGTGGTCATCACTTCTACTTCTGAAATCTTTCATCATCATCCCAGTCAGAAATACTTCATCCCCCAGAACGCATCTTCATCCGTACTCCTGCATATCTGGAGCTCAGAAAATGTTTCAGAGTTAGACAGGACGGCACACACTCTGGCACCCTGGCAGATATGTTGTGCAAGGTCATCCTGCCTCCTTTGCCTTCCAGCCTGCCCTGGGGCAGAGAATCCAATGGTGGTCCTCCTCTCAGTGATGTCAGCATGACAGGGAGGCCTCGGAGGGTCTAATAGGTGCTGCTGAGGAGTCTCTGGGGTGACCTAGGATCCTACTTTATGTACTGGAATCATTGCCTAACGTGAGGCCCCACATGCTGTAGCCTGCCCCCACCAGCAATGGAGACTTCGCTCTTCCACCCAATCAGAGGCTGCATAGAGGGCCGATGACGTAAGTGGTGTACAGAATCCACCAATAGACAAGGGATACAGGAAAGGCAAGAGTTTCTTTAGATCACTCAGTACATTGTCAAGAGGGACAGCAGAGGCATTTCCAAGACGGGAATTAGGCAGGCAGAGTGCAGGATTGGGATTTTTGTTAACGGGATGAAAATGTGGGAAATGATTTTTTTGAGTTGGGAAGTGTAAGTATGTTAGAAAATATATTTTCAAAAGCATCTTGTTCTGTGTTAATCTTTCAGGACACCTGTATTCTAATTTATGTAGTACTTCAAAATTATAAATGGTCAAGGCTTCTCACTTAGACCTCATATGTGTGTGTGTGTATATATATATATATATATATATATATATATTTTTTTTTTTTAAAGATAAAGTCATGCTACATATTCCAGGCTGGACTTGAACTCACTGTGGAGACCATTCTGGCCTCAGATTCACAGGTGTCCTCCTGCCTCAGCCTCCCAAGTGCTGGAATTACAGGTGTGCACCACTATACCAGGCAAAAAGGCTCTTTAAATTTAAATGAGGCTTACATATATATTTTAACATTTTGGGGAAAGATGTGACATTAGTTCTGGGGGGAAAGCATGATTTTTATATTTACATTTATCTTAGGCTATTTTTAATTCCCCATTACTGCAGTGCTTTGCGACTGCCCACTGTATAAGAATTTCTAGTTTTCTACATCTTTGACCACTCCTACTATATCTTTGCTCTTTTCTACTATGACCATCTGACTAGAATATTGTGATATCTCATAGAAATTTTGATTTGCATTTTACTGATTGGCAATGTTAAGAAATTTTTCATATACCTATTTTTAAGAACTGTCTGTATAGGTATGTTTTGCCCATTTTAAAAATCAGACTATTTGTTTCTGCTACTGGTTTGCTTCAGTTCTTTATATAACTAGCATATTAATCCCAAGCTATCAGATACATAGTTTATGTATTTTTTCCATTCTTTAGATTGTCTCTTGAAAATATTTATAAACTTATGATTTTGAAAATATAATGCTGAGCTGGGCCGTGATGCATACCTGTAATGTATGCTTGTAATCTCGGCACTCTGAGTGGGCAGTGGGGGAGGCTGTCAGTTTTGAGCCCAGCCCAGATAACATGGAAATTTCCCAAGATCCTTATCTAAAACAAGCACATGGGTAGAAGAGAAGTTTACTGGAAAGGCCCTAAGTTCAATGCTCAATATAAAATAACTAATAAATAAACAAGCAAATGAATAAATAAATATAATGTAGTAGAAATAAAACCTTAAGACAGTGGTGCCCTGGCAGTCCAAGTGGAGGGAACCAGCCTTCTTTTCTTTTCTCCCAATGAGTTTATCACAGTATTTGGTAACCTCTGTTTTAGGGTTCTCAGTGAGTTGTTATCTCTGCTAGATTTTTCGGATGGATTTTTGAGGGTTTTTTGATCACCAACTTCTGTTTTATGACAACCTAGAAATAGGTGTGAACACACATACCTCCCCTACCACTATCACCAACATAGAAAGAACTTTCCACAGATCTTTATAAAAGATCAGAATTCAATCATATCTTTTCAGGAGCTACCAAATGTTCTTTAAATAGAGGTTCAGTATCCCTGCTGTTGTCCTGGAGAAGCAGCCACGGATAATCCCTAAATCATAAATGAATGGATACAACTCTTTCAATAAAACTTTATACTATTTCACACACTGTCGAACAGCTAAAAAGGAAAAATATATATAACAAGTAGTGATGAGGAAAGCTTAGAACACTTGTGCACTACTGGTGGAAAAGTAAGATGGTGTGGTCACTCACCATGGGAAATCGTATGCTTTATCCTTCAGAATAGTGCTACCATATGATCGGACCACTGTACTTCTGTATATGTGTCCAAAAAAATTGAAATCAGGACTTGTAGAAATATCTGGATAAGCACAATGTGGTGACTACGTGTAATAGAAATGTTACTCAGCTTTAATAAGGAAAGGAATTCTAGAAGGCAGTGCTACCAACACAGATGAAACTTGCTCTTTTACTAATAAGAGAAATAAGTTACTCAAAAAAAGATAAATGCGATCCTACTCAAATTTAGTACCTAGAGTCATTGTATTCTTATGAACAGAAAGCAGAATGGTAGTTGGAGTGGAAACTGGTTGATAGGAAGTTCTTGCTTAATGGGTATAAGTCTCAGTTTTGCAGGATGAAGAGTTCTGTGGATGAATAGTGATAATAATTTTATATAGTGATAATAGTGATAATCATTATATATAAATATTATATACATTTATTATATAAGTATATATATAGAGAACATAAGTATACATAATAGCCCAGAGCTATACACTTAAAACTGATTAAGGGGAAAAATTTATGTTATATGTATTCTATCACGATTTTTAAAAAGACTTAAAAGGCTTCATTTATAAAAAAACAAAGTTTGATGTGCAAAAGGTTTTTAATAAGGTGAGATCTCAGTTGTTGATTGTTTGTGATATTTTCTGTGTGATCAAAGTTTTGTTGATAAAGTCTTTGCCTAAACTAGCATCTTCAAGAGTTCTACCTATTGTCTCTTTCAATAGATTTAGAGTTTCTGTTTTAATATTTAATTCTCTGATCCATTTCAATTTTAGTTTAGTGCCTGGTGAAAGGTATAGGTCTAGCTTTAATCTTCAGCATGTAGAAACCTAGTTTTTCTACCACCATTTGTTAAATAGCCTATGTTTTTCTCCTAGTGAAGATATTTGAAAACCCACAGTGTGGGCAAAAAACTTTTTTCAGGTTAAAATTTTAAAAAATCAGGCTCCCCAGATCCAAAGATCCAATCCATAAAAAGGTAGCTGAAATGATTAGACACTTCAGATGAAGAGGTAGAAACAGTAAATAAGTATATAAAAAACTGTTCAATATCAATGCTCATTTGAGTTTGTAATAGCTAAATCTTACAGACAGCCCGAATGCACATCAACCAATGAATAGATAAAGAAGATGTGTTTTTTTGCACAATAGAGTACTGCTCAACCATAGAGAAAAATAGGCTTAAGAAATTACTAGCTAAATGGATGTATCTTGAAACCATATTCTTTTTTTTTTTTTTTTTTTTTTTTGAGACAGGGTCTCACTTTGGAGTTCAGGCTGGCCCTGAGCTTAGCCTCAAACTCACATCAGAGCAATCCTCCCGCCTCTGCCTCCCGAGTGCTGGGATTACAGGCCTGAGCCACCACACCCTGCACTGTGGTATGTGGTACTGGTTGCTGCTGGGCGTGAGTCTCCACCCCCAGTATAGGTATGTGGTTACTGGGGATCGAACCCCGGCCCTTGCGCTTGCAAGACAGGCGCCAAAACCATTGAGCTAAATCCCCGGCCTTTGAAACTATATTCTTAAGTGAGATAAATCGAGCACACATATTTAAATACCACATTGTATCACTTGTATGAGAAACTGAAACTGGAAATAGGAATAAAATGTATAATAGTTACTGAGAAATGGGAAGAAATTGTTCAAATGAGAAGAACAAGGGAGGCAAGGAAAAAAGGAAGAATAGAAGGAGAAAATGGAAACAAAGGTTTTTGTAATGAAAAAGAGCAGGAGCAGGGGTCAAAGGGAGGAGGGAGGAATGAGTGAAAAAGAAGAAGCAAGTTCTGTCATGTATGGTACAGATTCCCTGTGATGAATACAATCACTATGTATATCTAAAATATACCAATAAATGTTTTGTTAAAAAAAGAAAAAAATTTTGAGCCATAGTTGACTGGTTCCTGACTTACAGGATAGAAAAGGTTATTATAGTCAATGTGGGGAAGATAATTTCAGCTGGGAGAGCCTTGGCCTGTGGGATTGCGGCTGTGACCCATTCTGGACAAGTCCTGGCTATGGAGACACTTAGATTAGGTACTGTCAGGCTTTGGAGGGAGGGAGGAATAGGTACAGCACAGACAGTCGTTTAGAGCAGTGAAGATACTCTGTCATACTGTATGGGGAAACCATGTCATTACACATTTGTCAAAATCTGTGGAACATACAGTGCCATCAGTGAGCCCTGGTAGGAACTGTGGGCTCTGGGACTCTGGGTGGTAATTAGCATTTGGGTGTTAATGCAAGTTCATTCATTTTTCAGAGATGCACCACTCTGACTTGGAATGTTGAGGATGAGAAAAACTGGGTGTAGAGGGAGTCACAATCTATGAGAGCTATACTTTCCACTCAATTTTTCTGGCTAACTAAAACTATAGTTACAAAGTAAAGTCTTTTAAAAATAAGAATGTAGGAGCCAGGATGTACAGCGGAAACATTAGTATCTCCTGCCTAGAGCTGAATGAAGCATCTGCTAATCCAACACTAACAGGTTAGCTGTTATCCAAAGGGTCAGTCCCATGAAGGGTCTCTTGTCATACTATCTATGTTAGTATATGTTGGAGATAGTCCTGAGTAAAATGTATAAACAAAATAATTGTAGAGATTTATTTGCATCATCCTGGCCACAGTGAGAAAGAAAAGCAGTGTGGTAGGTGTGTTTGGCTTTGGTCTAGGGCTCCTCTCCTCTGCCAGAATGTGGTTATCTGTCTCTCTAAACTTCAGTGTCCATATTTGTAAAATATGATGTCATCCATACCCCACAAGACTTCCAAATATCCAGAAACATGATTTGTTATAAGCAGTGTGGCACCTAGACTAGAGGAAGGGATTCGTTCATGGAGTGACAAGCAATAGGAAATGAGACCCCGTGCTCTAGTATCACCTTCTTCTAGCTCACAGTGACTCCTTGGTCACAAGCACTGTGTCAGTCATGGATGGCACAGAGTGTGGATCCTGTGTGCCACTGTGTCACCTCCTGGCTTGTCTCCACTGAACCTGGCCAGCAGAACAGCTCAGCACAGTTTGGGTCTTGAGAGTTTGATGGATGCTTAAATCTTTATAGATTTCAAACAGAAAATAAGAAACCACTGAGCAAAGAAACTACACACAAGAACTAGTGGCAGTTGATTGTTTTACCCTCATGGCTTCTTATCTCACGTGGTGCTTCCCAGTCTTAAAGTCCTCAGACCCCATCCTGTGTCCTGTGCCCATTTGCAAATGTATGCAAACTCTCATTTCACATTCACAGTGTTTATAGTCGCATTCTAGCTGATCCTCATTCCCAGGAATTTCCAGTGACATTGGTCCTCCCCCTCTTACTCAGAGCCCCAAGACTGGAGCAGCTGTCTCCTGCTCCCTGTCTTCCACGCAGTGCTCACTGCTTTTGCACTAGGGGGCTTGTTAGAAGTCACGTCTACCACATGTTTGGCCTCTACTTCCCACCCAAGGTCCCATGATGGGAAGCTTCTGGCGCTGGTTACTCACTGAGTTGGCAAATGAGCCACCCTGCAGTTGTGCGCTGTGCTGTAGGCCTGAGCAGTGGAAATGAAACATTCATTATCTCTCCTTCCCATTTAATTGAAGTGACATTCTCTGCATCTCCTTTATCACTTCACCTTAAGTTCCCTCTCCTTCCCAGCATTCGTGAATTATGCGGAAATCATTTTAAGGCAAATTTCCAGCTACTATTACTTGATTCATTGTCCTACGGAATGGAATCTGTCACTTTTAATGTTGTTTCCTTTTTTCCAGCTGTTTTGGGCAAAACGTTTTGTTAAAGGGTATATATTCTTCCCCAAAGTGACTTGTTTTAATGCCAGAAGTATTTAAATATCCTCATATTACATGGTACAATCTAATTATATAACTTAAAGTCAAGTTAGGGACGGAATTTTAAAAAGCCCGCAGCTTCAAAGTTTGAGAAACGGAGCTTTGTGTCAGTGCCTTTCTCCTTATTTCTCCCTCTTTAGCAGTGAGTCCCCTCTTCTTGGTTTTATTGGCAGCCAACACTGGGTAACAATGACTGCTAGAAATGCCGGAGGCTTCATCATAATAAAGTCATTTAGTGCCTGCAATTGTGCCAGGAGCTTGTAATAGTTAAATTGTTTTCTGATTACTTTCCACTTGCTAAGTTCTCTTATTCTCAATTAACACATAATTATTTAGGATTGTGTTACTTTTATTGTTTCACACATCATATCCCAATAGGCAGCTTTCTGGCAATGGACTCCTGTGGGGCTGTAAGTCATCCCCAGCCCTCTCTGTCCAAGAGCAGAGAGCATGGGGGTCAAGAGGCCAGGTGGGTGTGGAACCCTGTAGGATGTCATTCTGCAGAGATGCTTAGCACTCAAGGCGGTGCCGCCCCTCGGCACAGCCTCTCCTGACTCCCCTTAGTCCACGTTACAAAGATGTGCAGAGGGTAGAAGGCTCAGGGCTTGTCTCCCTGTTACCAAGTGTGCCTTAAAATTTTATAAAGTGTCAGTGGATATCAGTTGTCATGCCGTGATAGCTCTCACCTTCAGTCTCAAAAGGAATAGAACAAAACCCAGAGATTCAAAGCTCATGGGAGCTCAGAGGGACCACAGCTTAGTGCTTTCATCTATTGGTAGACAGTGTGAGAATCTCAAGAACTTAGCAATTCTGATGGTTTATTGTCACATTTATTTTATTTATAGTTGGGCCATAATTTTACATATATAGGCAGTATAGTGTGATGTTATGATATATGTATAGTTTGTGGAATGATTAGATCAAGCAAATTAATATATATCTGTCATCTCACATTCTAATAATTTTGCATTGAACAACTTTCTGAAGGTCATGTAGCTAAACATTTGCATGGATATGAAGTCACTGATTGACAAGTCGATAAGGCAGTATTTATACTTCAATTGTTTGGATGCAGAAATTTATCAAATGCATTAAACTCATATATGACACTGTCTTGATTTAACCATACGGTTGTTTCTACTGTGAGCTCACCAGGAGCTCAGCAGGTCTAGGATAGAAGAGAAGGATGTTAGGAAAACTTCCTAGGTTGAATTTTTTTCTTTTGTTTAATTATATGGTCTTAGAAATAACCCATCTCTGTAACCCATTGGCTCCACAATTTTTTAAATGGCTGATATTTTAACACATTTGATAAATAGACTATTCTTACTTCCTGGAGATGGAAATGGGTTAAACGGAACAGGGAGATTCATTTCTTCGCATTTTGGCTGTCAAAAGTAAAACTGACTGATTTGAGGTTTTAGGTCTATGGCAGAACACTTGGCTAGCGTGTAAAAGACCCTGGGTTCAAATTCCAGCAGTACACAGGAGGGAGGAAGAGAGAGAGAGAGAGAGACAGACAGACAGATGCACGCACACAGAGGCAGAGAGAGACAGAGAGACAGAGTGAGACACACACACACACACACACACACACACACACACACACACACACACACACGTATAACTTCTAGGTTTCTCAACCTGATGGCATTTTGAATCATTGTAGGATACCATGTGCTTCTGATTCTTTGTGCATTATGTATGTATGGAATTGGTTTTATCCTTTGAAGTTTTAGATTATAAACAAATGCTATAGTTAAAAAAAGGAAGCAGAGCTTATGTATATAGGGGGAGGGAGGTTGTAGTAGGTAGGAGAAAGAGAGAAAGGCGAATTAAGTCATGTCATGTACGGGTACAAATTCTCAATGTCGAGTATGATCATAATGTGTATATAAAATGTACCAATAAAAACCATTTAAAAATGATTGAAAAGAACTCATTAAATGTAGGCTTATGCATTGTGTCTTAATCATTTTGACCATTTGGTATAATATCCATGAAATCATTCAAGTTTGCCATTTTAAGTCTGTGTTTTTAGAAGTTATCTATCTCTTCTAGTTCAGAAGAAGATATAAGTTACTTTGTTCACAGGGAGATTGATACCTTTCCCTGGAGTCTTCAGTTTTTCTAGACCAGTAAAGCAGCACCTGCCAGTTCTGTTTCTTCTGTCCCGCTCTCTATTCCTGCAAGCATCTTTCCCCAGAGCCATGCTTCACACCCTGCCTGTAAGCCTCAGGACAGGCTGCTCACGCACTACTGTGCTGATTGGCAGAACAGAAGCTCCGATTGCCAGCGGGAAGGTTGCACTACCCTGCAGGAGGAAGCTCGGGGTATCTTCATTTGTGTTGGTGGTGTCTGGCTGGTGGAAGTTTAGACACACACCTGAGTTTAGAGCGATTGTGGATATAGCTATAAAGTAAAAATTCTTTAGCACGGCATTTCAGAACATGCACAGTGGTGAGGGATCCTTTTCTATGCACTGGGAAACTGATGTTTAAAAGACAAGATTCTTACCTTCAAGGAAAAAGTCTCTGAAAGAAGAAAGAGAATGGAGGGATGAGCTCCGGAGTTCGGGAGAGAGGAGGAGCAGTGTGCAGCCAGAGATGCAGAAGCCTGAAAGCTCCCTGGGCAGCATGACTGTGAAAGGAGCTGAACCTGCCGTAGAAAGTCTACATCAACTGCAGAGACTCAAGGGAGAGCAAGACGCTTCCAAATACTCTGGCATCCCTGAGTGCTCCAGCTGGGGTCAGAGCCTGATCTCTAGGCAAATCCATCTGGTTATTCATTTACTTGTCTCTGTGACAGTTACCCTAGAAAGCATGAAGCTTGTGCTAGGAGCAGAGCAGATGTCGAGGGCACTTGGAAAACAGCAGGACCACTACCTTTGAGATCCCCACACAAACTGAAGGGCTGCCCTAGCCCTCAGCCAAGTCCACCAGTGCCCACACAGGCACAGGTATCAGGGACGCAGAAGGTAGCCATTTGCATCCCTCTATCCCTCCACCTGTCTGCCTGCAAATCGATTGTGGTCCAGCTGTGTGGAGGTAGTGGGAGCCATACATTTAGGTGTAGTGTGGCCACCTGTTCACTGCCCATTTAATTCATGGCCGGGCTTCAAACTCCTCTGCTGCTGAAAGGAAATCATTTTGCAAATGTCTGTAACATGATTTTCTTATTTATGTCCTCCGGTATGACGTTTATTAGAAATAACTTATGAATTATACTGAATAATAGATGACTCTCACCTAAAAGTTAGTCTCTATTTATGTTTCTTTTTGCCTAGTTAGCTAATTGATTTATCTTCGGGTGGATGTAAGGAAATAACAAAGTCTATAATCCCATCCAATAAGAACAGTGGGGGATTATTTATGTGTGCTCTGGATGGTTTGATGCAAGTGATGCGCCTAATGCACAGAGCCTGGCTTCACCTGATCTTTGTTTACTCTTGGCTGATGCTTCTTATCTGATCTCCCCTTTAGTTTTCCTCATGCAACTCGCATTCTTTGTTATTTGTTTTTTAGTCCTGGCTTTTAAAAAAATGTATAGACAATCTAAATTATAGAATCTGTCTCTCAGCACTGCTCCTTCTTGGTTGATAGTTCATTAAAAAGTTTTTGTTCAGTCTTCATATTATTTCAGCATGACGTGTTTTTTAAAAAGTCGTTTTGAGAAATATCTTTATTTAACTAGCTGAAATTGCTCCAGAGCTTAATTAGAAGTAGCATATTGCAACTGTTTGGGTGCTATCTTGAGGCAAAATAATTACTCTGCAATAATAACGCATACTCTAGTAAAGTTGTCATTATCATCATAGAGAGCTGGAAACTGTCTTCTTAGAGCTTGTAAGGACCCTAGGGCACTCTCAGGAATGGCCAAGTTCTAAAGCCAAAGGAAAAAAAAATTGCTCTGGTCATAAGCTCAGTGCACTTGAGTTTCATGGGGGGATCCCACCCTTGTAATAACAGGAAGCCACTTTTCCGAGAGCAGGTGAGGCAGGGAGTTGATTCCTGAGGTTACTGCAGTTGTACATCCCAAGAGCTAAGCGCACACTGTCATGAAGGGCCAGGAAGAAAGTAAACCGTCTTCTCTTTTGACCTCATGTCCTTTACTTTTAAGGGCTGATCATTTCGTAGTAGACCCCAGCCAAGACTGTGGGACTGACCAGAGTCCCTGAGTTCTGTCCTGCACCTTATATTAATTGTTCCATTTGCCCTCTCTTCAGCTTCATAAGAAAAAAATCAGTTATAAAATTCAACAAGAGCTACTTTTCAGGTTTAATTGGGTCTTCAGTATTTATAAAGTCTAGCAGCCTCATGGCTGATGGATGCCGCTGCCCAGTCCTGGCTCCTGTTAATGGACAAAACAGTAATCTCCATGGCCCTCCATTGCAAGTTACTTACAAATACTATATCCTCCATTCCGGTTATATATTCATGTCTAGAGGGAGGAGCTCTGTGACTTCTGTAACCAAAATAACAAAGTGCATCTTGGACCACGTGGCCCATCTGTGTGGGTCCTAAGCCTGCAGGCCCCTTTGCTTAGAGCTGTGTGCAGGAGGAGTGTAAGAGAAACTGCAGAGGTAGGAAGTGGTGCTGGGAGATGTCTGGGGCAGGTGTTGAGGAGTCTTCCTTACAGCCCCAGGTGGGAATCCCTCGTCTCCTTCCTCCCAGGGTCTCCTCCCATTAGCATTCCTGGGATAGGACTTTTCCAGGCATGCTTAGTGAAAGAGATCACTTCTTCCGAAAGCAGAAGTTACTAAGTAATCTAGATTCTCCTTACAGTCTGGCCACTTCCTGCTGTCTAAGTAGGGAAGTACAATTAAATTTATTATCTGTGACCTAATGCTAATTCCTCTTGCACGCTTGCCTTGTGCAAAGGAGAGGGCGATTTACAGTGATGTAGCTGGACTGAACTTTATTACTGTTAACACTTTCAAGGGTTATAACACAAATCTACTGAGTGAACACGCTTGAGACAGTACTTTGAATACATGTGTGAGAATGTACGTGGCATATTTCGTCATACAGAAATAAAAACAAGGTATTGAGGAAGGAATTTAAAATTATATAATATCAATGAGTCAGTTAAAATCCCTACTAAAATTCATTTCAGATCACTTAACTATCAACTAGTGCTTTTTAATTTTCTTTTAGCAAGTATAAAGTGATCAAAATTAATGTGGAGTATGGGTCAAATAATACTAAAGCAAGCCATACTTCCAAGCCTAGGAAAAGTGAACCAACGCCCGCAAGCTTGTGTGAAGAGTGCTTTCAAATTCATAACTTGAAAAGGCCGGCTAAGTAAAGGTAATTTAGCAGTATAACATTAAGACCTTTCAACTTTAGGAAATGATTCTATTTGTGCATTTTCTTTCTTTTATAAAATTTGGATTCTTTTTTTTTTTTTTTTAAGTGATACTTTTCAAATGTTACTTTCGAGAACAGTTATTTTGGTCCATCTTCTTCGTTATGCTCGTGGTGATATCCATGATTAATTTCGAGAATATGTGCATCTAATTCAGTGAAATTCTCAGAGGCAAATCCTTCCATCGTCACACATGATAGGGAGACTTAACTTGATCCAAAACCTGCAGACAGTCTGGGGCCATAGCTAATTGAAATTCTGAGCCCATGGAGGTGCCAGAGCCTAATTGTGTAATTATATAATTTTTTCTTGATCTTTCAGAGTCTTCTTGAGAGCAATAAATCAGTATGCAGACATGCTGAATAAGAAGTTTTTGGATCAAGCCAATTTTGAGCTACAGGTAAGAGAAGAGGCAGTCGCTTCCTTTGTGGAGGAATCACGGTAGAACAAATGGCCAGAGAGCACCGGTCGTTTATTTCTAATCTTCAGACTTAATTGGTCTCCCATCCGAGGTGTAGAAATGGAATTTACAATATGTATTATGGGAACCTGAAGAGTGGAAATGATGCCTCCAGGGTGTTTGCTCAATTTAGGGCTAGGAGATGGAGCTATTTCAGAGAGAAGCTATTGAATCAGAGTGACAAGGAGGGACTCTGCAGGCAGGGAGGCTACTGACTCCGTGTGGGGGCTGCCGAGCTTGTCTCTGTCCCAAAGCGCAGAGAGGGAGGGATCAGTGGAGAGTCTGGCCCTCTCTGCCGAGCTCAGCTCAGCTTTCTGAACTGTTTCCCCCAGATGACTCTAAGGGCTTTCTGCCTCTTGTGATGTCTTGAGGTCTAGAATTGTATTTAGGTGGCTTATCAGTTTCAGAAATGTCTGCATGAGAGAGAGAGGGAGAGAGAGAGAGAGATAAAGAAAAAGAGAAAGAAAGAAAGAGAAAGAGAAAGAGAGAGAGAGAGAGAGAAAGAGAAAGAGAAAAAGAGGCAGACATACACGCCACAAGGACTGATTTTGCTTGGCATTATTTTATATGTTGTGCATCTGGGATTTGTGGCTCTTGTCTCATTGCACTCTGGATATGTACCTCCTAATAATGATTTTATTTATCATTATAATTTCTTAGAATATTTTCCTAGAGTTTGTAAATAAAAAGGAATCATCTTGATGCTGTTTCCTGGGTAGGATTGTTCTCTGAGAAGGAACTTGCAAAAAATTAATATACAGTCAATGAGTGATACAGAAATGTTACCAGATAACAAAAATTAGACATCTATGTATCTTTCCATTTGCACAGCCTTCAAACAATTTGGAGGGAATACTTAATATATTAAATTCTAAGGTATCTATGCTCTTGTTTCTTTCATAATTTTAACATTTTAAATTTCTCATTTATCTGTGTTATAGAGCTAGATGACAGTATAGCAAGCATTGAGCATCTAGAAATGTTATTTTTTATCATCTTATCATTTTCTTTGCTTAATGCTCATTTTCATATGTCACAAAAATATTTGTAAAATATTTATACGAGGTGCGTGTGCACACCGTGTTAAAGATAAAACATTTCTTCTAACCCTTTTGCGGCTTTCATCCCCTTTCTGGGGGTAACTTGTAACTAATTTCTGTGTGCATTTCCTGACACTCTAATCATTTATATAGGCCTGTGCATGTTTGCTTTCTGTTTTTACAATTGGTTCTGACCCAGTGTTTTACTATCCTGTCATTTTCCACAATTCAAATGTAACAACATATATTCAGCCATTTCTACACTGATGGCCCACAAGCTTCTTGTGGTTTTTCATTATCCTAAGCCTTACTACCCTGTACCCATGAGGCTTGTGCACCTTAGCGAATGAATTGCTGTAGAATAGTTTGATGACCAGGCAAAATGGTATGAGAATTTAAATTTGATAGATAATGACAAATTGCCCTCCTAAAATGCATTAGCAATTTGCAACTTCTCAACTCTCCTTGAGAGCAGCCACATTCTGCTAGTTAGGTTGAAAATACTTCCCAGCAGTGGGGATTTCCACTATGAACTGCCTAATCATTTTGTCTGCTGCTCATTTTCTTTGGGGCTGTTTGTCTTTTTTATTTTTGTTACATGGTTGCAGTCTTAATCCCAATTTACCTTAACTAAACGTGTGATTTTCATTAGTTTTATGGCTAGTTTATGTTATGGTTTGGCAGGTTTTGCTTCACTATTATAGGTTCAACTATGTTTTCTAATATCTGCTAGTTCCTTTAGACTTCTGCTTTTTATTTTTAACTTTCGGATTTTAAACCTGTGTGGGATTCCTACAGCTAGTTTTAAGGTAAGCATCTAAATCCACTTTGCCCCCATATTTTGCTGATAGATTCTTCTTTCCCAATGATTTGAAATGCCATCATTAGCATAATTGTAATTGTAGATATGTGTCTCTTTCGTTTCTGTGTTGTTACCTCATTGGCTTCGTGCCACAGCTTTATGCGAACTTGTAGAGTCAGTACTTCTCTATTAGTTTTGCACTATAAAATTATCCTGGATGTTTTGTGTTTTCTCTTTCATGCAAACTTTAAAGCAGGTAATTGAGTTTCTTTTTTAAAAACACATCATTTGTATTTTAACTGGAATTCTGCTAAACTTTTAAATAAATCTCGGCAGAAATCTTATACTACCTGAGAGAATACTATCTCAGTTCTTCTTGACTGAGGATTTAGCAAGAGTCATGGTAACACCATGAATGCTTCTGGCTCTATAATAATCCTGGTCCTAAATGATAAGAAGGAAGAAGGAGTCAGTGCTGTTGTTTAAGATGAAGCATTCATGTGTTGTTGGTGTTGTTCTTAAAGGCAGGATGTACAAATTAAAATGCTTCTGGCACCACACAGACATGGCTCCCGTCCTGTTTTTGACTCTGTGATTCTCAAAGTGCAGCTGGCACTGCTCAGTGATTGCCGGTGCTGTGACAAGGAAGACATAGGTGAAAGGTGTGAGTTCCAAACAAAAAGCAAGAGAACAACTTGTATTTTCGGGATTGGCATCACCCAATTTATAAAAGAGACCAAGAGCAAAAGCACCTTTGGGGCAGTGACGGAGTGTGGTCCGTGATGGCATCTCTGGTTATCTGCAGTTCAGACAATTCTCAGTCTCCTGTGGGATGAGCCCCTGGTAGTTTTGTAAGGATCAAAGGCCCTACTCTGGTGCGATAGAAAGTGCCAGTTCCTAATCGGTGCTGGATAAGACCAGTCCAACACACTCATATCTTATGAAATTTCCATGTTCCTCACAAGTAATTAAACAAAGAGCCAATAATGCTATCCTGGTACTTTTATATAACTGTGTAACTCTCTCATTTGATTATCTTCCTGGTGAGTAAATGAGAAAACTGACACAAATTTCTTTCAGATGACACTGTGCCTAACCCCTTTGAAATAAGAAGTGTTTGATCTTTGTGTGTTTTCTTGAATTGTTTAATGTGAGGATCATTTTGTGGTTTCATCATGAAATCATAGGGCAGTGATAACAAATCTGTGACATGCATGCCACAGTGGGCTGCTTGTGTCATTGAAAGCTCTAAAAGGTTCACAGCATTGTCATAGGAACTGAAATGTAGGTTGGGGCAGAGTCTTGCCTCAAGTGCCATAAAGCTTTGCCTCGTCACCACCACCACCACCAAAAAAAAGAAAGTTCACATAAATAATTGAAATCTGTGCTATTCAGTAAGAATCTCCACACTTTGACAGTAAGAGCTAATATTTACTGTTTATAACATGCTCTGCATCACTATACCTGCATGTTCACCTGTGCATATATTTATTTCTTTGAGCCTTCCAGCAATCCTCTAAGGTCAGTGCTATTGAAATGACAGTTTTCTCTTTAAAGTAACTGAGGCACCATGAGGGATTTGATTAGTTGCCCTTGTGGACTGCATAACTAGGATTTGGATATAAACACCTTTACCCTGGAATTCCATGCTTAGCCTTAAGCCACGCTCTGGGTACTGGTTCTCAGATCTTTAGCTTCTTCAGGTTGTTCTTTTTTTAAAAATATTTCAGGAGGTCATGTCCAATGGATGACAAATGCCACTGAGCCTTTTAGAGATGATGTTTTAAGCTATTCAACAACTGCACATCTCTCTCTTTTGGATTTCAGCTATGGAACAACTACTTTCACCTGGCTGTTGCTTTTCTCACTCAAGAGTCCTTGCAGCTGGAGAATTTTTCAAGTGCTAAGAGAGCCAAAATCCTTAACAAGTAAGTTTTCATCCAGGTCAGAAACTGCAGGAGCCTCCAACCATATTACCATAATTTTGATGTCATCTCTAAGCCAACGAGGTACAAATTGAGATGTAATCACGGTGTAATGAAAGGGTGGTTTGAAATCATGAATTGGGTATTGCCTTTTCCAGCTCATGCATCTAAAACTGCAGGATTCATCCTGGTAGGTTCAGTGTCAGTTCAATTCAAGACAATTAGCACAACATAAATTTGAGTTTCTGGAGATAATGACTTCCTGCACACTACTGTGGTGTCATTCCACATGTGGTTTACTTTATTACCTACCTTTATTTACTACCTTCTCAAAAGAAGGCTTCTGATGAAAGCTCTTGGCACTGTTTGGACTGTCCAAACGCTCACAGTGGAGTTATGAGTGGTTTCCTTCTTGGCAGCAGACGGTCCCTGCCTTCTTCCAGGTAGGAGATGGAAGTGAACTGAGCAGGTCCCTGTATGGGTACAAGTGAACCTCACTGAAATTCCGTGAAGGTCGAGGTCCTTGCCAGGCACCTTTGGCTCTATCATGTCATTGTGCATCATGTACTGCTCCTGTTCCATTAGTAAGGAAAACAGTTGTTTGCAACTCTACTGCCAACATCTTGGTGCCCTGAGGCCTCCCGTCTTTTCTTTTGGCTTCTGTTTCACTAATTTCTCGTTTTTTGTGAGTGCCCCTGCTGTGAGTACCTTTAAGAAGAGTTCTGAACTGCCACGGCTATTGTCAGGTCACCTTTATTTATAATTCCTTTGCAATATCCTGGCCGTACCAAGGCTTTGATGAGTCCCTACATTCCCAGAGGTTAGAGAGGAAGCTTCCAAACATGGCACCTTCTCAACCTTCTTTATTTTCTCTGAGTGTTTATCTTCTTGGCAGGGCAAATGGAAAGCACACTGCCCTTGGAGAGTAAGTTGTATTTTAGCAAGTAATTCACTAAGCTAGTACCATGTGCCATGGACCTTCTAAATACTTTGCATGCAGCTTTCATATATAGTCACTACAAAGCAAAAGTACATATTAATGCCTCTCATCATCTGTATTTTCTAGATGAATGTGGTAAAGTTCAGGGTGTTCAAGAACTGGCCAAACTGAAAAGCAGATTTCCTATTCCAGATGGCCCAGAGCCTAAGGTTTTAACTTGCGATGCTCTTAGGACTTACTCGCGTTAGATCTATACTGGTCTCATTGAATGTCACTGTGCACCTGGCCAGCTTGCCTTCGCCCCCTCCCACCAAAGCTGGGTAATTGCAGCCCAAGAGCTGTGATGCAGGCAGTGGTTGTTTTGCAGAAGATTGAAATGTACCTGCCAGGTTATGTACAGTAGAAGCTGAGTGGGTCTTGTCCATGACTGCTGGCCCAGTGCAACCCCTTCCAGCCTGCACAGGCCTTTTTCACTTCCTTTGTTCCACAGCATCCAGAAATGGAGTTTTCCTTACTGAACTTCTGTAGACTGGCCAAACACGGAGCTTAGGCCTCTTCACACTGACATGTCCTCAGGCCCAGCAGCATGGACTGGATGCTCATGACCCTCATTTTCCTTGCTTCAGTGCTCTTGTGGTAGAAATTGCTGTTGTAGAAACCCGAGTCACTAGTACACATTTATAACCGCACAGTGTGGCTTACGCAGGGCTGTGACAGCTATAGGCAGTTTTGTCCATCCCACAGAGGAAAACTAGGCCTCCACTGGGGATTGCTGCCCATGGTAGCTCTGCTTACTGCAAGGTGACATCAGGATCCCGTTCTAGCACCGATTGATTCCAGAAGCCCTTTGCTGCTGAGCACCTGCACTTCCAACCTACAGAGGTGCCCATGGAAGGAAAGGTGCACGTTTAAACAGGACACCTGCCTGAAAGGGCTCATAAACCATTGTGATGCAGCGCACTCTGCAGGCCAGGGTAGGTGGCTCTGCACTGGGTCCTCCTCCTGCTGTGGGGCCAGCAGCCTAAGCCAAAGTGATGCCAACGTATGCACTAACCACACTGTGCCCCGCCTTAATGTACAGAGAAAATGTTCACTTCACACATGGCAATGTGGATGCATAGGTTTCAAAGCCAAAGAAAATTCAGTGAGCCAGCTGGTGTCTTCCTGTCCAGAGCTGGCCAGCCTCTGGGTAGACCTTGGTATCCCTCACAATAGCAGCAGCAAGCTCAGCAGTTCCCATCGAACTGTTCTCACAGGTTTCTGGAGGAAAAGTCCTGAGCATTTCAGAACTCATATGTGCAAGAATCTGCAGATGGCTTTTGCACTTCTGTGACTCAGGAGCCTCCTCAGGGTTGTGAGCTTGGTGTGTAAATGACAGGCCATCCAGGATAAAGTGGTCCCTGTCCAAGACAGTCCTGGTGATTTACGAGGCTGAGTGGCATAAATTTTATGGAGAGTCACCAGTTTTCTTGTATTCTTTATGCTTCTTGATAGACTTTAAGTACTTCATAATCCATTTGCAAATTTTATTTTGAAGTACAGCATAACAGATATCTGAAGCAAATGCTTAACATTTTTAAGTGCTTACCTAGAAATAATCAGTACCTCAAAATATCTTGATTTTTTTTTTAAGTCAGTAAAAAGAGTCTGAGCCTACTGTGTGGTCAGATGTGATCTTGGTACGGTGGACAGAGATGGCAGAGATAAGTTTCATGATGAGACATTAACATTGTAGTGGGGAAAGTAGAGAAGTAAACATAAGGAATGGAGTGGGGTAAAAGTGGGTGATGACCAAGCCTATGGCAGCTGGGAGCAGCGGATCGGGGGATGAGCCCATGGGTTGGAACCACTGGAACCACCTGCGGATGTGGACATGGAACTCCATAAAGCATGAAGTTCTCATTTACCTTTGACATTTTGCAACCTCAAGGCTGTCCCCATGTGTCCTCTGTGCTACTGTAAGGTCATGAAACCAACTATGGTCATCAGAGTGAGTATCTTCCATCCCTTTCAGCCTAACTTTCTCTTTGTTCCTTACCTCTGTCTGCTCTTGGTTAGTGCTCAAGCCTCCTGATGATGAGATCAAGGGATAGGTGGGATACCCTTCTGAACAATGTTCCCCAAGAGTGCTTGGGAGTAATATAAAAGCATGGACCATACATGGAGAGAGCCAAACCCAAATTTAGTACAACATGTTCCAGTGGATCACAAAATAAACAACCACCAGTAATCAAAGTCTATAATAAACCTTGAGTTGCCCTTGGTGCTGGAGACTCAAAAGGAGGAACAGTTATCCACACAGTACTAAATCTAGCCATCACTCCTCCCTCCCACCACCCCCAGGCCTTTTACATTGTTAGGGCTCAGGAAATATGATTAAAAAACAGAAGAGTTGGTTTCTGATTAGCAGCCAGCTTGATAAATTCAGTATACAAGCTACTATTATCCTTCCATGGGGCAGTGAGGACAAGTACTGTCTTCAGCACTTTATTCCAGAGAGAAGAGGATTCATGGGCCTCCAGCATGTCTGAGCATAAGGTACTTATTCAGTATGTTCAATACAAAAAAAGTAAAGTTCAATGGCAAAATCTAGCCCTGTATCTGAACTATGCAGAGCCCCCATACACATTTGACGCCCGTCACTCCTCCCTGGGTGCCACCTAGGCTTTCCTTTTTTAAAAAGTTCTGATAAAAACCTACCACATAAAAACATCTCCATCTCACCAAACACAGAGGTTCAAAATGCTTGGGTGTGAAGTTAACCTGTAGGCATGACTCCTCATGGAAACTGAAAATGTGCTATGACAAGCCCCATTTTGTAGTGTGACCTAATCAGAAGCTGTGATTCTACATTACTGATGATAACAGGAAATATGATCAATTTAATTGGTGTTTGTGCTAATTATTTTTTCAAGAGACTTAAATTATTCCAAACAAATTCACTTTAGGAATTAGAAGGAGACCAGGGAGACAGACTTCCTGAACAGTAACTCTATGCCAGCTTGATGTTGGCAAAACTAATTAAGTGTCCCACAGGCATTGGTGGTGACGTGTCCTGTAGAGGATGGTAAAGCGTGACACACGCAGGCCAGCCCTGGTCTAACAGCATTTATTGCTGTTGGTCCTGTCTGGATCCCATCTCCTCTCAACTCCCCAGGAAACTGTCATCTTTCTGTTAAAACAAAAAGCCTCACTGTACATCAGATCCCTCCTTATCTGTGTCTGCCTTTTTCTTCCTCTTATTGCCTCATCTTCCATGACTCAACTAAGTTATAAGCCCTGTATTCTTCAGTACTCCAGCCTGCATAGAAGCTACTAAACTAGGGTTGGGATGGTCTGTCATCCTCTCGGCTATCTCTTGAGTCCTTTAAAACTGTTCTTTTCTCTGTATATCTTAGTCTATTCTTAGTAGCTTTAACAAAGTTCCTGGTAGGGTGGGTAGGGCTATGGGAAAAAATGAGAATTAAGTTGTGTCCTATACTGGTACAGATTCTCATTGTGGAGTGCAATCATGATGTGTATATGTAATGTACCAATAAAAATTTCAATTAAAAAAAAAAAAGAAAAGAGGTTCATTTTGGCTTGTGGTCTTGGAAGTGAGAAATTGTAAGTGTGGCACCAGCATTTGCTCAGCTTCTGTGGATTCTTGTGTTGGTGATGTAGAGGGGAAAGGGGTGCTTGTGTGAGAGAAACAGAAGCTGACCTGCTTCTGTATAGCTCCCTCTCTCAGAAACCAATCTGGTCCTAAGAGACTTAACTTATATCCTTGGGACCTAATCCAGTAGAATCAACCCAGTCTTCTGACAGACTTCGATCGGTCCCTGAAAGTGCATGTTCCATGTTCGCATTGCCTTGACCTTGTGAAGGTTCCCCTCCCCTCAGTACCACTGGAAGACAAGCTGCAGCACATGAACCTTCGGGGGACAGAGCACATCCAAACCACAGCACTCCGTCTTTGAGCAGCTCCTTTTCTTCATGCTCAGCATCTCATGCTGGGTTTTCCTCCTTGCCTTTTAACCTGTTTCCTCATCAAGTTTAGACCCTCCATCCAATATGGAGTGAAGCTCCTCAGGTCTCAATCTTAGGTCTCATCCTGTTCTCTCTCGGGAAGAAAGCATTTTTCAGACTGTGGGTCCTGACCATTTATGAACTGAATGGTCATTGTATTAATCTAGGCCCATCTATTATAACAACAAACTCAGTAGAGGGCCTGAAGCCACAAAAATTGATCATTTTACAGCTGTGGAGTCTGACACCAGGATGTGAACAGGTTGAGTTCTTCTGTGAAGTCCTAAGGAGAATCTGTTCCCAGTCACTTACTCCCCTGTCCCCGGTCACTCACCCTCCATCCCCAGTTGTGTTCTTTGACTTGTGGTTGTATGATTTCTATCTGCTCCATGTTCTAATCAGGCCTGTCTTGTTTCTTCCTGCCTGTTTATGTCTTTAAATTCCCCTTCACAATACAGGCACCAGTCTGTGGGTTTAGGGTCCATCATATTCTAATGTGACCTGTGTCAACCAGTTCCTTATGTGTAGCCCTATTTACAAGGTCACACTCCCAGATATAAAATGTAAAAGTTATTTATGTGTCTTGTGTGGTTACTAGATTAGTGTCTGTCTCTTTCGTTGTCTTGATAGTACGCTGCAGACTGTGAGTCTTGTCTGAAAGACACATCATGTACTCACTGGATGAATTGGTCTAAAGGACCATTTCAGCCATAAGGAGGATACTGTGGTGAGGTCCAGTCTGGGATTTAAAGGAAGAAGCTGACCGAGCTCAAGGGCTCACCAGTATTCTGAGGAACACAGGGGACATCTTTCCTTTTACACAAAAGCCCGGGAAATGATTATCAGGAGTCATTTCCTAATACTGTGGATGAGGAGACAGAGCCACAGAGGGTCAAAGGACTTGTCCATTTGTGCCTAGATTTGGACTCAAGTCAACCTCCCTTCCAAGACTGGGCTGCCTCCAGCAGACATGAGTTCTCCATGCTTGGGTTAAAGATGTAGGAAATCATGTGCTGTGTCCATCCTAGATCTCCCTGGGCCGTGGAAAGGCTGCCTCTTACGCATGTATTCCTATGCTTCATCACTTTGTAAGAGGGCACAGGTGGGCTACATGTGGGGGAAGAATGAGACACAGCAAGGAAAGCCCAGACCCAGGCCATTCATTGCGGCACCAGATGTGCAAGTTCAGTGCCTCGAACCTCAGCCTACCCAGTGGGGGGATGGCAGCAAGGTTTGCTTGCTCACCTCCTAGTCTTGCACGATGAAATGGAAGCACTTTGAAAGATGTGCACAGGGCTGTCTCTTGCAGCCCTTGCTGATGCAGGGAGCGTGTGCGGGGGCAGGGGTATCTGAGGTCTTGGGCTCTCTCCTTGCCCTGAGGTGGTGGTCCCATCACTCTGCCTCAACTATAAAATGTTCCAGCGGAACTTCATTGTGATCTCTAGGACTGCCACCAGCTGAGTCTGTTTCCAGGTAATGAGCTTCCACCCAGACACTCTCAGTCATTATCATTTTTCTCCTCCATGGGAAGAACATGGAAATGTTCTGGAAGCTCTCTCGAGGTGTGATGACAGCTGTGACTCAATTTGGGAATTACTCTGAGGCACATATGGATTCATCAAAGCTGCCTTCTTATCAAAACTAAAAAGATCACTCTCCCTGCCAGGGAAAACCAGTCTTGCCCTTCACCTTTCAGCTCCTGCTCTTTGACACCTGGTGCAGGGTTTGGCACCTTGTCTTATCTGACTGTTAAGCAACATGTCAGTGTCTCATGCAATTGGCTTTCCTCTCAGGAGAAATATGCTCTCTGGTTTTTGCCAACCCCCTGTTTCTCGAATGCTGCCAAGCAAGTCATTTTCCGCCTGGAAGACGGGAATGTGACCTCCCTCAACACCTGTAGGAGAGGCACTTTTCTGGCACATGCCTCCCAGGACCAAGGCTTCCTCACCATCACTGCCGAAATAGCACATCATCACCATGGGCTATTCAAGAATAATCTAAACTGCCATACTACAAGTCTCCTGGGCATAAATTTCCAAACTGGATGATTTCCTTCAAATCAATATAGCTGCCATGGTTCCTGGACCAGGAGTTGGCTCAAAGATCAGAGAGACAGTGACACTGATGAAGATTAGGTTTTCTTGTGTTTGAGAGAGACCACATGTACTCCAGTATATGTTCAAGGCTTGGGTTAGTCAGTTTCCAGAGGCCAGCCCCAGTGTTCATGATTTTCACCTCCTGTTGGGCTTCCTTGGTGTGTTAAGGACATGAGCACATGTCCACATGTCCCCAGAGGCTGGGAGGGGGTGGGGGAAAATTGTGGTTTAGAGCCTCTTCCTCTCCATACCGTGTCTGGGTCTGTTCGGTCCCTGCTTGGCTGGAAGGCAACTCATCCACTTAGACAGGGAGAACTTCACTAGCTTCAGAGGAACTTAGTGCTGAGTTTGGGCACAGCTTTCCTTTCCATGTTCCTCTCTCCCTGTCAAGAACCAGGGAAGACGCCAGGGTTCCAGATCTGTAGCCAACTGCATCGTGCCTCAGTCTGAGCAGTAGTGGCTGCTCTTGCACTGTTTTCATTTGTGCTGGGATCAAGTGGGATTTAGAAAACCTCAAAGGATGTCTAATTTAACAGTGTTTGGATTAATAGCCTCGAATAATTTGGCGTGCCCTTTATACATGGAAGGGGGCTTCCCTGTCACTCATGAACTCAGGTCAAGCAGCCTTTTCTGCCAGTGCGTGTTCACTGCCTGTGACTGGCCTTTCCTCACCTGTGACCTTGGTTACAAGTGAGATGCTCTTCATTCACTGGTTCGCCTGTGTCAATGTTTAACTATACTTGACTTGTAGGTAAGTTTGTCCTCAGAGAAAGTGGCTCACACTCCTAGGTCAGTGTCTCCATCTGCCTGCGGCCCAGGGGAGGGTGCTCTTCTTTCTGTGGGTGAGCTGAGGAGGCTGGCATAGCCCTCCTGCTATGTGTGACAGACAGGTGCTCAGAGCACCAGAGGCTTTAAACAGGTGGCTGGAGGCTGTGGTTGTTGATTTACCAGAGAGGATCTTTGCCTGAAGAGCTATATGTGATGCCTGTCATTGGCTTTCCACGGCACATCAGCTGCCATGAGGGTGAACAGAGCTGCAGCCCGATGACACAGCTGCTCAACTGCACAACGCAAGGATCATTTTGCAAATTATTATTTTTAATATAATCAGCCTTTTCCTTGGGCAATAAAGGAAAAAGTTAAATTGCTCACAAGTTAATAAAGGTTTATCTTCTGAAGCATCAAATTCTGTTTACTCATGAAATACACACCTCCTCTTTTCACCCACCGGGAGGAAAATTAGCATTTATTTTCCCTGGTAAACAAAAACTGGTGGAATATTTGTTGAAATATTTTGGCATTAAGCCATTCCTTCCATTTAAGATGATATAGAAGAATGCAGGAAATTAGGAAGCAGCCTTCCCTGACTCTGGGGTTTAGTTTTGCCATGGGAAAGCTACGGATTGAATGCAATAGGGTTTTGTTTGGTGCCAAGTGCATGGAAAACAAACTTCCTCATAGGCCCAGGAACCAGGAGACTAGTGAAAACAACAACAAGAAGACTCCCACAACTTCCTCCAGGGTCCCATGGGGATGTTATGTCATCTGCAGGCATGAGAAAGTGTGTTTTCTTTGCTTGATTCCTCTTCCTTGGCTTCTCTTTGATGGCAAATGAAGTTAAAACTGTCACTTTCTACTTGTCTCCATGATGGGAGACTTGGGCTGCACTTCTAAATATTGTATGTCTGGAGACTGACTCAGTGTTTTTCCCTTCCCTGGTTTCCAGGTATGGAGATATGAGGAGACAGATTGGCTTTGAAATCAGAGATATGTGGTACAACCTTGGTGAGTAGTGGGATCTGGAGGTGGGGCGGACATTGTGAATCTCTTCCTGGTTATGACTCTGCCCCTGTTTGTCAGTGTTGAGATTTTTTTAAAGCCTGAATTGCTTCCATTGCTGGCATAACAATTGCTAATCTTTGTAGTGACACTTAAGTTAATACAGAAATACTAACACAAAGGAGAGGAGAGAAAATCTGATTGTTAAGCAAATAGAAAAATTGTATGAGCACCCTCTTGAGTTGGATGAACTACAGCTTTGGAAGCCCTAGCCCCTTGGTATCACAGACATCGCATTTGACTGGTATCAAACCAGGTGACTCATCCTGCTGTGACACTTGCCATTACTTAGCATATTCAGTTTTCCAGCTTTTAATATCTAAAGCATTTATTTGTCTAAGTAAGACCAGATCCTATATTTCAGCACACTGCCATCAGGTGGTTGTAGCATAATATGCTCCTCCACTTAAAGAATTTTGAGCAATCTGTGTGTTTATGGCAAGGGATGAATACCACTTTATTGATCACTATAAGTTTTGCACCTATTTTCATGTATAACATTAACAAGGAATTCTCTCTTAAAATCTTAATCAATGTGTTATGTGATCCTTTTAGATAAGCTCTTTTAAGAAATAAATAACTGCTGACAGTTCGGTACCTTTGCACTGTCTTTAATGTGCCCTCCAGGAATCTGGAGTCTCTCTAAGAAGAGGTTAAACTGTCTCTGCACCTGTTCTCTGCTCTGAGGCCAACCATTTGTCTCAGGCCATGAAGAGACTGAGGACTTCCCTAGGCCCTGAGCAAGTATATTTCCAGCTTCAGATACTTGTCCTGGCTCTGTCTAGACTGTCAGGGCTTGACTTCCTCCTCTCAAACTGGCACAAGAGCCTTACAGTTACTTTTAGTGAGACAAGCTGTGCTCTCTTCTCTGCTTCAGAGATATTTTTTTTTCTCTGCTTAAAAAAAAAAAGGATGGAAGTCTGTCTGCTTCACTCTCTTTTACTCCGGAGAATTTTACTGCCACTTGTTCCGCCAGGCCCAGGACCAACTAGCTGCAGAGCAGAGCAACCTGCTTGCCTCTTGAATAGCTGCAGCACGGTGCAATAATTAGAAATGGCTAGAAAGATGAAGAATGAAGCAACAGGATAAAAGCGTAAAATGAACTTTGTTGGAAGCCTGGCTTACAGGAGCAGAGTCTGGTGGTCAACAAGTTCGTAGTGAGCTCATTTCACCGTGAGCTGAACTGCAGAAGCCTTTTGACTCCTGACCTTCCTGAGCTCTCAAAGTCAGCAGACATGGACAGGGAGGCCCCATCTCATACCAAGAGAAACTTAAGACAGCTTCTAAGGGCTCCTAGTCTTTCTGTTTAAATGAAAAATGGGACTTTTTTCACATGGATCTTTATCCAGAAAAAGAAATGTGGAAAACCTTCAAACATAAGGCTGTATGACTATAGGTAATACTCACAAGGTAGACATTTCACAGGAGCCCTAGGCTCTCGGTAAGAAAACTTCCACAAAAGCTCCCAGACAGAACCAGAGGGCAGTTGAAAGAGCCGTGTCCACCCATGCCCTCAGCACAAATCTAGCCCACAGTGTCGCATAACACTGTGAGTGTCAGATATGGGGTTGGCTGAGGACTCCATAAGAACAGTCTGTACTATAACTGTTGGAGTGACTTGGGTGCAGCACCCCATATATGTCTAGGAGCAAAGTATGGGCTTCTAGCTGGCTATCCTGTCATTGGTCTTTCTGCTGTAAGGGCAGAGTAAGAGCCTTTGGATGAAATCCACAACTTGATGGGTACCACGGGGGAGCTTTTGTCCCATGCTGCCCAGGTGACTCGGTGCTTAGGTGTTGGCCTCACTCAGTTCCCTCAGTGGTAAGATAGAGAGGGCAGGCTGAATTTTTCAAGAGGCCAGTAATCCTAAGGCTCGGTGCTTTTATGACACATATATACGATGATCTCAGTAATAAAATCTTAAGGCTTTTAGAACAGTGAGGAGGACCATTCATGACTCATCCTAATTGATCTCTCCATGTTCTTTCTTAAAATCACGATCTAACAGTTACATTTTTCACTTGCCCTAGCAGGCCAGATGGCAGGGCTCACAGCAGGTAGGGATGGTATGTACCTCATGTGAGAGGCAGACGGGAGAAGTGGAAGAGACCTTCAGAATGGCTCTTGTGGTTAGACTAGTTTTCTGCTGGCAACAGGGAGTCCAGGGCTTTTCCAGACCCAGCGTCCAAGAAGAAAGTGATGTGAGCCCCACTGCCAGTATAAGTCTCAGCATGGACCATGTGTTTGTCTAGACATAGGCTGTTTCTCAGGCTACCTTGTACCCTATTCCTTCCTAAAAGAGTGACACCTCCCTCCCCCATGCATTTAAATGAAGGTGCTTCATGCTGAAGTAGAGAGATAATAATTCTCATGCCATTTAAGATGAGGAGAGATGCCCACTCGAGCAAAGGTCTCAAGGGGTGGTTACACAACAAACTGTTTCTCTTGAAAAGTAGCTGCTGCTGCCACACAGCTCACCCAGCCCTCTGAGGCCCTGCAGTCCTAGTTTCCTCAGTAACAGGGTCACTACCTAGATAAAAGAAACCATGCCTCAGTTGAAGTCTCAGCTGGCCAAGCATCATCCCTTTTCAAGTTTTTTTTTTTTTTAAATCATTGTCATTGTTTTCTTTTTTGCAGGGCTGAGGATTGAACACAGTAGCTCTATCACTAAGCTATACCCCAGTTTTAAGTATTTTCGAGTGAGTACAGTGGCACACAGGGTAATCCCAGCTACTGGGAAGCCTGAGGCAAAAAGATTGCACATTCAAGACAAACTCAGGGAACTTTGGCCCTGTTTCAAAGTAAAATATAAAAAAGACCAGTGACAGTCAATGGTAGAAAACTTGTCTAGCATGCATCAGGATCTGGGTTCAACTCCCTGTACTGGACAGAGAAATATCCTTCATGTCACTCCTGGAGTCCCTGAGGTTAAACACTGTGGGAACCAGCTCCATTTCATTTTTTTTTTTTTCATTTCTTGTCATTTGCCACAGTAGCAGTGAAGGAAAGACAGGCCCATGGGCAGTGACTTTCTTCTTGTCCAAACCCGTGGGAAGGCCTGGCCTTTGGAAGATGCACTCAGATTTCCCAAGACATTTTAGAGCAGTTGGTTTTATTTATATCATTGTCCTCCAAATAAACTGAGCCCAGCAATGAGACTTTTGATTTGCAATGTAAAGATACAGTTAAGAGAGGAAACTTCCTGATTTCCACCGTCACTTGCTGATTTAAATGCAGTGATTAGTGTAAAAGATGTCTATTTCGTAGCACTTGAGCTAGGAACATTAACTGTGGCATGAGAAGTGGCCAACGGGTCAAAAAAGACCTGGGCTAATTAAAGGCAAGAACATGAAAATAAATAAATAAATAAATAAATAAATAAAGCAAGAATGAATAATCTCCAAGTTAAGTACCTTGCTAGTAGAATAATTATTTGGGGTCCAGGGATTTATCTCAGTGGTTCCGGCATCTGCCTGGCAAGCACAAGGTCCCAAGTTTGATCCCAGGTAACTACGTAACACAGTGCTGGGCATGGTGAGTCACACCTATAATCCTAGCACTCAGGAGGAATGCTGTGAGTTCAGAGCTGGCCTGGGCTACACAGTGAGTTCAGGGCCAGCCAGACCCTGTCTCAAAAAATACATATATATATAAAATTATTTTTTAAAGTCAAGATAATAAAAGTCCCTGTGGTCTCTTCTGGCAGGGTGGTCCCTTCCTACTGTGGTCTCAGGTGATTATACCTAGCTGCAAGTGTCATTGTGTAGGGACCACTTTTGGGGTTGATGACAGCACATCTCAATTTCTCAGGATGTGAACAACCTTTTTTCTACACAGATTTTTATTTTATTTTTTCCAGTAGGCACAGGTTTAGGAATAGGTTGGCAGACTGATAGAGCTAGCTGTGCCAAGAAAATAAAAATAGAAATAAGATCAGATATATTTATCATCTTGTAGCTAACGAGGAACCTATCATTCAATCAGGCACTGTACCAACTGTTCCAGGACACCAGTCTCCCTCACCCCCAGCCACGTGTGGTCCTTAAGATGGGTATCCTCAGATCATGCCAACCAACATGCTAAGTCCCAGAGCAGGGATCTCGGGTCTTTGTGGTCCATTTGCTACAAGTACAGACACACACACGCTGGTCCATGGGAAAGAGCAGCCTGGTGTTTTCCCTCCCAAACCTGTCAGACTTTTAGCATAAAAGGGAAAAATCAAAAGCAGATTCTCTTCCCAAAGAAAAAAGGAGAGAATGTGCGATTTACCAGCTCTTCAGTTATTTATCAAAGCTCACTCTGAGACAGCCTGCTGGGTGCCTCATTTCCCTCTTCTCTTTGCCACCTCAATTTGCATTTTGTTTATTACATCCAGCACGTGTGAGCCAGCACACGCTGTCCAATCCAACCAGAATGAACGTACTCGCAGCATGGTCTTTTGTAGCCTGGCTTCTTTTGGAATATATTTCATGCAGGGATTCCCTTCATGGATATTTTGGGGAACTGGACAATTGGTTCTCTTTTCATTAAACCCTATTGATTGTACAGTGGGGCCCAATCAGCTTGGCTGACAGGCAGAAGTTCTTGCTCTGCCTACTCTTGTATATGTAAGACCACTAGTGATTGTAAAACACTTATGCATTACTGGGGAGGCTGATGATTCAGGTGGGCTGCTTTCAGGAAGAATAGGGCTTGCTTCTAAGAAAGCAGCACTGTATTTTATAAGTGGAATAGAGGGTCCTGATGGGTCTTAAAGGACTTGAAGATTTGTGAGAGAGTTTGAAGATTTGCGAGAGGACTGGTAAGTTGGTCAGAGTTGACTTGCCACCTGACGGTTAGCTTGCCCTGTCTTTACCACAGAAGGAACAGTATATCCTCTATGCACGTGTGTATGTATGTATCTGTATGCTTGTCCTCTGTGAATGTGTATATGTATGTATCTGGATGCACTACAGGAACCTCCTGGACCTCATCGATCCAAGTTCATTATTAAATTAAGTAGATGTGCTTCAGGGGAAGCCTGTAACACAGATGTAAAAAGAAAATAAAACAGACAGTTGAGCAGATCATATCACCCACCACTTCTCTCGTGGTGATTTCATCCCCAGGGCAATCACTGTCTGAGCAACTCAGGCCAGCTTTAGACCATACACCAAAGACCAGGGTGATGACCAATGGCTGGGAAAACTTCATTATGTGTACCTGTGTTTTCTAATCTCTGTACCTACAACCACTTGTTTCTTCTTCCTATTCCTTCCAGCTTGGCACAGTAAAAACTGATGGTGACAGAGAGTTCTTGATGACACTGAAATTGTGGTTGATGAACAACTTGCTGTCACTATCATCCATTTTCCAAAACATTGGTTCTGACGTTTCTTAGGCATCACACAATAGAAGTGTCACCTGAGAGACGGAATATAATGGCATTTTCAAGAGACCGCTTTACAGCAGTTATGTGCCTTTCAGAAACATTAAGCATTGTAAGGAGTGATGACAATCACACTATTGTCCCCTTAGTCAAAATATTAATCGTTTAGTAAAAGTTGGAAATAAGATTTAAATTCATGGGGCCAGGGATTTAGCTCAGTGGTTCCAGCGCCTGTCTTACAAGCGCAAGGGCCCGGGTTCGATCCCCGGTAACCACATACCATACTGGGCGTGGAGGCTCACATTCAGCAGCAACCAGTACCGCATACCACGGTGCTTGGCATGGTGGCTCACGCCTGTAATCCCAGCACTCGGGAGGCAGAGGCAGGAGGATTGCTGTGATGTGAGTTTGAGGCTGAGCTCAGGACCAGCCTGAACCACAGAGCAAGACCCTGTCTCAAAAAACAAAACAAAACAAAACAAAAAAGATTTAAATTCATGTTTTTCATTCTAAGTTATATTTTGTGTATTGTGTCTACCCAATAAAATCATGTTCAGTGTCTGAGGATTATGTGTTTTCTACAGTATTATTTATAAAAGCGAAATTTTCGTAATGATTCTTTTTACAGAAATCTGTATTAGTTGCATTGTAAACAAAGCCAAAAAATTAGTTTCCTAGGTGAATAAAAGATTGATTAATGCTAGATAAATTGCTCATGTTAATAACAAAGGTCACACACAGTTGATTCAAACGTATAATTTCATGTGCATTCTGCTGTTGCGTGTTGGCTGTAATGTTATTCACAGTGAAGTAATAGGAAGATCACTGAAGAGTTTTGACATTAAAGATAAGAAATTATAATTTTAAAAGACCACTTTCGTACGACTTGCCTCTGTGTTTTATGTCATTTTAGGGAAGGCCTATATCCCTGTGTGTAGAAATGGGTCCCAGGACCTCAGTTCCAGAGGCCTGGCGTCCAAGCGATGCAGGGAACCTGGGCTTGCTGTTGGTTTTTCCCTCTTCCTTCTTAGATTCAGACTCTGTGTGAGGAAACTGTGGTCACCGCCTTCCCTCAGTAAATGAAAAGCAGCGCAGTCAAAGGGTGTGGGAGCCACATCCAGAGCAAGGGACCCCTGGAACCAACATAGAACTAATAGGGAGGTGCCACCCATTCAGTCAGCCCAGCTGACTGGTCTCTGTCTTCAGCCTTCCAATTTTCCCGTAATGATTCTGAGTTAGTTTCTGAGTCAATAGAGCTACTTAGAGTTCAAAAAAAAAAAGCTAAAAAACCAGTCACAATTGAAAAGTATGGTTGCTTTTGTAAGAGGTCAACCTACTTTCCAGAGGATTTATTTTAGAATTGCAGTATCTCGAAAGTGCTGGCTAAAATGACAGATTGGTGGCCTGTTTTATGATGGCAAAGGACACATTGAGGAGAGGCATGGAAGCTCACACCATTCCTGTTGCAGAGGTGGGTGGGGCCTAAGTATCATGCTCAAAGCCCTTGACCAAGACAGGAAAAAGATACCTAAACTGAGGTCACAGTGAGCCTTGGGAAATCATAGACCCAGCTCAAAACCTGGTCCTTCATTTCCGCTAAACAGCTTGGCTCCTTAAGCAGCCATGGGAACTACCTTACCTTTTCATGTGTAGAGCAGTTGGAAGCTGCCCATCTCCCAAAACGCTGGGGATACCATCAGCTGATGCTTTCTTCTAGACTTGTTTTGCAGTAGTTTGTGCTTAGTGATGTTAGTTAATATTACCATACTCGTTTTTCATCACAGTTTTATTGTTTTAAAACTTTTGAGAAACATTTTCCTGAACTCTTTATCTGAGAAGATAAGTGAGCTGAGACTAGGAAAGTAGTTTTTTTTTTTTTTTTTTTTTTTTTTTTTGTAAATAAGTGTTTACCCATCAACCAACAGCCCAAAGAGGTGAAATCAATCCTGTCTTCAGTTCAATGGTCTGTTGGCCACACTTTGGCTCTCTTCAGTTGTGTTGCAGAAATATTACAGGAATTATCCTCTTATTTCAAAAGGTACCAGATGGTTCACTCTCTTCATGAAATGTTTGTGATAGAAAAGCTTCAAGAGACTGCCTATGCTGTGCTGTAGGGACTCCTGTCCTTGTAGTCCTCGTCCACAAAGTGAGATGCCGACTATCCCGATTCCAGGCCTTGCTTAGTCCAAAATTGGATATCAGGTGTCTACTCCTGCCCTCAATCTAGGAGATATCACTGTGCACCTTCAAACGTGGTTTATTTTCTATAGTAGAAAGGTCATGGCCTCTGGCTTTATATTGGATGGATTTTTAAATTGATTTTATTGGTACCTTTTAAATATACATTATAATCACGTTCAACATTGAGAGTTTGTACTGAACATCCACATCTTGATTCTCCTTTCTCCCCTGCTGGATGGATTTTTTAATAGCTTCCCCTGTAACATTGGGAATACAGTCCACTTCTCATACTGAAAGCTACAAATAATCAAAACCATTGCCTGCGGGTGAGACATGGATACACATTCTCAAGATCTCCTTTTCAAAGACATATGATCCTCCTTGTTTTATTTTGTATACTTATGCACCTTTCAAAATCTTTTAAAAATTATTTCTGAATAAATTTATTTCCTTATTTCCAGGACAACACAAGATAAAGTTCATTCCAGAAATGGTCGGCCCGATTTTAGAAATGACATTGATTCCTGAGACAGAACTGCGCAAAGCAACTATCCCCATCTTCTTTGATATGATGCAATGTGAATTCCATTCAACTCGAAGCTTCCAAATGGTAAGGACACAGATGTGCCCGCAGGCCTGAGGAGGTGAGGGAGACATACCCCAAAAACTTCTAAAGAAACAGATGATGCTACAGCGAAGGATGGAAAACATGAAAGCAACATTCATCCTCTGCGACTACAAAGAGTAGAAGCCTGTGATTTTCCTGACTGAATAAGTTAATATCTTCACCTTTAGGGAGACTTGTCCTCAGCTTTTAGCTATTGCTTGCTTACTTACTGTTTTTTTAAGAGCAGGAAAATTTACTGGAGAATAGGAATAGGGAATAAGAATAGTTCTTGACAGACAGGAAGGGTCTCAAATGGGTTACCACTTTTTCTTATTTACTTTAATCTGAGTTTACTTACAGTAGATCCTTTATAAAAGTCTCTTCCTTCCCCTCCATAGCAGATGCATGCAGAGTGTAAATTATTGATTATATATTCAAAGCCTAGTTGCTCATTACAGAGTTATATTATTTTGAAACCTAAACCTAAAGTCTGCTGTCATTTTTTTAAGCGCATGTCTAGATCTTTTATCTGTGGAACTCATGAGAATTCCCCCAGATACATGCAAAATACTCAGTTAACATAGACTGTAACAAGAGGAAGGACAAGATCTGAGTAACTTGTGCTTGAGAGCTGACAAAATCTCCTTCCTGTACCCCATAAAAGTAGGCATGATGTTTATGTATTCTTGGGTTGATACAAACATATCCACTCATGTGCACACATGTACACACACACATACACACACACCTACACACACACACACACACATACACAGTCTTGTATGTACTCAACATTTGGCTGTGATGCTTTGAGAACTAAGAGGTATGAGCTCTTTAAATCAAAAGCACTCTGTTAAAAATACAGCAGTTTGAGTAAATGAACTGAGCAATCTACATGGATTTTAAGAAAAAAAAATCCTATATGAAAAGGAAATTAAAGCTGCATAAATTAAGATGGTTTGATTGTAGTGGTATCTAATATTTAAAAGATAAGTTTTCCCTATCTGCCTTTGTATTTTACTGTTTAAGGGCTTTTCTTTTTCCTTGAGCAGAAAAGAAATGCACAAAGCAAAAAGCATATGCTGTGAGCAGGGTTTGAGTTCAGACCCCCAAGTCAGGTTGTATCTTTGGCTCCCAAGAGCTACCTGGCTCTTGAATCACTTAGCATCTTTATGTCCCTGAAGTCAAGGTTATACCACTGGCATGAATAGAATCTGCTTATACAACCAGGCCTAGAACACTCCCAGCACAGTGCCTGGCCTCATAAATGATGTCTCTCTGTTGCAGTGAGTCTGTTGCACAGCCAGAGTCCTGGCCGTGATGCGGCCTCTGCTGCATAGGGTTCACCCTGCAGAGTACATCCCCAGCACCTGCAGAACCATCGGCCTGGTGCCTTCCACAATGAGGGCGAGTGGAGCATAAAGACTGAGCAGACTCTGCTTGTAAGAGGAGCCATTCCTGCGATGTTGACACGAAGGGTAGATTCCAAAACCTACTGGATATTGTTTTAGTGCTCAACGAGGATGTCAGGATGTCATTATTTTTGTACTTTAATCCCCTAGGAGGCTTTTATAAAGTGACTGGTGATTTTTATTTTGATATTATGCCAGTGGACATATAAAAACTTATTTCCCCAGTGTGATGCTAGTTG
>PVIR01000032.1:271708-372743 GCA_004026965.1 Petromus typicus
TTTTTTTTTTTTTTTTTTTTTTTTTTTTTTTTTTTTTTTTTTTTTTTTTTTTTTTTTTTTTTTTTTTTTTTTTTTTTTTTTTTTTTTTTTTTTTTTTTTTTTTTTTTTTTTTTTTTTTTTTTTTTTTTTTTTTTTTTTTTTTGTACATGGAGGAGAAAAGTCATTTTTTTTAAATTAAAGAGAATATATTTAGGAAAAGAAGTTGTTTCTATGGCTGACTGTATGTCTTGGCATGTGTATAAAATTATAAACATATCTAGTTTTTCTTGTTATCAAAGGCCTCTTCCTTGATTACAAGGTAATATGAATGATTTTAATGAGGGCATAGCATTTCATAAAACAGACCATTTTTTACTTATCCCCTTACTATTGCTGGTCATTTAAGTTCTTTGCAGATTTTCACTACTGTGAGTAAGTATGTAGTGAACTAATTCATGCATATAGTATGATCTTATTTTGAAAGTTTTTCTAGTATACATTCTTGGGAATGCAGTTAATGATTCAAAATTATTTTGTGTATTTTGACATTATTGCCAATTTTTTAATATTACTGCCACAAGATTTGATCCATCTCAGTTGCTGCTGGCTCTAATCATAGTCTCTATTTCACTGCCAACTCAGTAAAACTGTGTTATAATTTAAGATATTTTTTCCTAGGCAGAAAATTTGTCTGACTTTGTGAATTTTCTATAAATCAGGCCCAGAGACAGATTTTGTGAGAACGATTAAGTTAAAGAATCAGACAAAGAGGAAAAAATATATTTATATGGATAAATGTCATTAAGCTAGAAAACTAAGATCAAAGGCCTTTAAAATATTATACCATTCATCATTGGGTCAATATAAAGGTCAAGGGCAGGTGGAATGAAGATGAATGAGAAGGTAGACGGTGAGTTGTTCCGTTTCTTCCTCAATTCTGTGTCATTGCTGTATCCTGTAGGAGTGATGGCAAACCTTAGAGATGAGGCCCAAATTGCATCTCAGAACCCATTTCTTTACCACAGTGTGTCACCATTGCAATGGAACCTGAGCACTGAGGTTTCATTTTAGAAAAAACAATTCATACATTAAAAGAAAAACACAAGAGAGCGATAGATGATGCGAGCAGCTCTCCATAGCACACATGCCACTGGCTCATTACCACTGTACTGTAACTTTATAAAACATCTTATCACAGTCATGAGAGGAAGTGCTACCCCAGATTTGCTGGTGAATGGTACAAAGTTAATGATAGCCACCGAAGTTCAGCTTTCATTTCCCTGTTAGGGGCTTCCCCATCTGTCCAGTGCTTTCCAGAAAACCCAGTTCTTTGAGTAGTACTGTGAAGCAATGATGCACACTGAATTCATCTCATAAAATATAAGCAAGTTCACTAGCACAAAACATGTTTTATAGGCAGACATGGTGAGACAGAGGCAGGAGGAATGTGAATTCAAAGTCAACCTGAGCCCTATAGCAAGATTTTTGTCTCAGAAAACAAGTGAAAAATGTCTTAGGCCAGGGATTTAGCTCAAGGGTTCCAGTGCCTGCCTAGCAAGTGTAAGGGTGGGTGAGGAATCAATCCCTCGTAACTATATACAACAATACCAGACATGCTGACTCACACCCACCAGCAATCAGTACCGAATACCACAGTGCTAACATGGTGGCTCACACATGTAATCCCAGCATTTGGGAGGCAGAGGCAGGAGGATCGCTGAGTTCAAGGCTGAGTTCAGGACCAGCCTGAACTACAAAATGAGACCCTGTCTCAAAAAAAAAAAAAAAGTCTTGCTTGGATGTAGATACATTAAAGTACAAGCATGCAGGTGCAGGTTTGCAGAAAGAGCCCACTGTCAGCCCAAGCATAGTGTTAATAGTCATGGCTGTTTATCCAGTTGTGTTATCAGCTGCTGAGACCACTGCAGACGAGACAGCAACCACCAGGTTTTTTAAAGAAAAGCAATAACGCTAAAACTTACTTTCAAAACATCTCTATTACCTTTTGGCCACTATAACAAATACCTGAGATTATCAACTTAGAAAAGAGTCACTTTGGCTCACCATTTTGGTGATGTTAGGCTGCTATCCATTGATCCTGTTATTTGGGAGATTTGGCAAGGCAGCACATCAGTGACTGGGCCTGGCAGAGCAAAGATCACCCATGTCCAGGACACAAAAGGAATGAGGAGTGGACTGGAGCCCATCTGTGCCCTTAAGGGAATTCCTCCAGTGACCTCACGACCTCCTGTACATCGACTTTTACAATATCTGCCACCTCCCTAACGTACCACCCAGGTATTAGATCTTTAACACATGGGCCTTTGAAAGGCACTCAAGATCCACACTGTGGCAGAAAACTCTGTTTGCCTTTTGTTGGGTTAGCCTACTTCTGCCTCCTGGGAGGAGGCCAGCATGGTCATCTCTCCCAGACTTGCTTCTTCAACCTTCACCTACTTTTTAGCAGTTTCCTTGGCACTTGGTTTTTTATGAGTGCGGGTTACACTGGCCTGGCCTTTGGTCTTCAAGACAGTCAATATGGAAGACTCATTACTGTTCCTCTACCTCATCTTTGTGATCACCCACTTCTATGATCACCATTGTTCTATGCCAGGTGTCTTCTCTACCACACCATTGTCTCCTGACTGACTTTCTGTTGTTTCTAACTCATTTCTACATGCATATCAGTTCATCTACTATGAGTTAGTTTTCCTGAGGTGAGACGCACAGCTCCTGCCCCTTGTATCCAATGTCTGTAAATGTGTCCTGGCCAGGTACACATGTAGTCCTCTAGAACACACTAGCCCTACCTGTCTGTTTATCCTAGAACTGTTGGGATGGGAGGTGGTTGGCTGCTGTTTAATCCACCAGAAATTTAGTGATCTAACTTTATTGGTCATATCAACAAGGGCTTCACTTATCTCTGCTTTCATAGCAGATGTTGCAAATCTAATAGAACTACAGGAAGATATTAGGGCTTTTTGCTTTTACAAAACTTCAGAGTTTGAACATATGAAGTAGCTTGTTCTTTCAAAGGTCATTCTGTCTTTTGGGGTGGAGCTGTTAATATTCTGCTATTTGTGAAATATGGCTTGTGTTCTTTTAACTGTAGTGGGTAGGGGATGTGCTGAGTCCAGTGGGGAAAGCTGCCATTTTGCTCAAGATTAAACCATTACAGGATTTCAGAAACATGTGTTCTAAATTGTTTTATCTAGGGTTGCCTCAAGTAGCTGCCTTTGCACCCCTGAGCCGCAGTTAGACCATTCTGTTTGAACATTCTTTCCATCCAGCGTCTCTAGTATTACATTCTGTCTTATCTTTAGTTTTGCAAGAAAGAACAGAGATCTTCTTCCAAGATAAGTGTGTCTTTGTCTTCCCAGCTGCCATGGGTGAGCCAGGCTCTCTTGGTAATGGGATAGGGTGGTCTGGAGTTACCACTCACAAAGATATCCTTGTGGCCAGGGCTACAGTCACTGCTTTTGATTAGCTTGACTGGCTCTTCTCTGAGCGGGTCTTCACAAAGGGGAGTGAGACCTCCAAAGGTCTGGGGATCTAGAGTCCTTGCTGGCAACGGAAGTCATCTGTGAGGTGACAGGATTGGAAGAGCGTGAACTAGGGAGAAACATAAGGTAGGCGGCCCCAGCACATACACAGTGACTTCAGATTCTTCCAACAATCCCTCCACCCACAAAATAAGAAGCTCCTTCTCAGACTAGGGTTCACAGCAATAGCAGAGCGATGGTCTGCAGAAGGGAAGATGTAATGACACAGTGGACGCTGCATAACTCCTCTGTGATGGGACTGGCTCTGTCCCATTCCCTCACCATCCTGCTCCATCCCATCCCTGTTGTGCAGTGACAAGGGCTCTGCTGCTTAGAAAGCTTCCTCCTCCTCCTAATGCCTGTGTTATGGGTCTTGTGTGCAGCAGGGTGACAAGACTATGCAGTAATGCAGGAGCCGCAGTTTGCTGTCCTCTCTGCCTGGGCCCCAGAGTGGTCCCTCACTGCTGGGCAGGTGCCATCAACCAAGGGACTCTGGCCAGGCTCCTGCATCCCTCAGTACCTGCCTGTCATTTCGCTGTCCTGTCTGTGTGAGTCTGCACCCAGCAGATGCCCATTTCATGCCGTCTCTACCTCTGGGATCTGCTCCGAGTCCTTCCAGTATTCCAGCTGCCCTTTGCCATCTCAGTCCCTCCAGCGCTTTGTAAGCATCTCTTCCCCAGCTTTCCCCACCTGTTCTCCTGTGTTACTCATTCCTAGTGCTTCTACTTCTCTTTATCCTCACACATAGTCTCTGCTTCTGTTCACTGTGGCATATTCACCTCCTCAAGCCACCCCTACAGGTATGTTCATTCTCTCCTCTCCTCATCCTGCTCCCACCCCAGTCACAGAGTAGCATGAGAGAGACAGGCTGAGGTACACTGGTGTGAGAGAAGTGGAGAGATATCTGCATCTTTGAGCCCCTTTATTGTCTACTGGGCAAGCTTTGCCATGGCAGTGTGCAGAGGCCTCCCCTGCCTCACACTGACCTTTGCCCCATCGTGCTTGAATGCTGCCTTCCCTGTGGAGAACTCAGAGTCTCAGCCTGGCACTGGATTCCACTTTATACGCAAAAGCATGCTTTTTAAAGAATTCCATTTGTTATTCCTTTGGAAGAAAACAGAACTAACAGCTGAGAATTGTAGCAAATGACCATTTGGGGCCGTATACCATTAATAAAAGCAGAGTGGAAAAGGCTGCACAGCAAAATAATATTTTCAATCATAGAGCTATTTCATGTCATCTTTGTGAAGCTCAGTAAATTGTTCCACAACTTCCAGAAATTCCCATTTAGCTGTAACAATATTAGAACATGAGTAATCTTTGTGTCGTCAGTGTTTCTGAATTCTTGTTTGAATAATCTATTCTTACTGCCCAGGCTGGTAACCTTAAGCAAATAATTGAATAACCCAGTGGATGTTGGCTGCTTCTGCTACTTGGTGGAAAAGCCAGTGCATTTTGGTCTGTAATATGAACATGCATAAGTTTGATGCGATTTCATCTTGTTTATTTTCTAATTCATTGAAATTTTTATTTGTTGGTTTGTTTATTTGTGCTTTCCATTTGAAAATAATACTTGATTTTATTGCTTTGGGTGCTTAAAGAGGAGCATGGCACAAGAATCGAGCTTTTATTTACTGAGTTCAGACCCAGAAGTGATCTGGGAGATCATAGAAGCCAATACCCTTGACTCCAGCAGTTCTGATTACATTGTGTTCTATTTTTAAAAGCCTTTCAGCAACATGATAGCCAAGCTCCCATAATTTCCTTTATGCAAATGAAACAGGACTCACTAGGTGAAGCCCACCAGTCACTCTTTGGTGTGTGCAGGTCCGGCACCTGCCTCAAGTGTTGGTCACATGTAGGCAGCAGCCAGCCACCCAGCTAAGCTGTTCCAAGTGTGTGGCTGTGGTGGCTCCAGGCCCTTCAGAATTTCACAAAAGCTTTAATGTCAAGCTTTAATGACTACTTGGACATAGGAAGATGTGGAAGCTTTAAAATGTGGAATGGAGTGCCAGAGATTAATTAAGTGTGTAATTAAGTTTAGAGAGTGGTTAGGCAAGAGGGAAGCAATACACATTAAAAAAACAAACAAACAAACAAACAAAAAACCAGTACGCCTGAGTATAGGGATAAAAGTCTGAGTGATTGATTTGGGGGTCAATGGCTTATAAGATGTCAGCATGGGAGCCCAGAGCTCCAGGGTTTTGAAATGCCAGCCTGGTTGCTCCTGATCCTTCCTTTTGGCCACATTGTCCACCTGAGTGTGGTCTAGCATCTTTTCTCTCCTACGTCCTCCCGTGGATAGCATGAAAAAAGGCACAGTTATATGGTCCCATCGATTGCCCATTTTTTTGTGAGTTGGAGTCAGCAAAAAGAGTCTGACTTCTTGGTGCTATCTAAAGCAGGAGTGATCATGCTCCTCTTCTTCCTATCTGCAGAATCTTTGGTGCATTTTTTTTTCTTAAAAACTAGTAGAAAACTGAGTTCTTTAGGCAAAAAGCAGCATTTTACTAAGATTTATATTTAAAGAGTTAGGAAACCCTTTCCTGTTGTATTTAGGAGACAATGTGCTAGATACCCAATTTACCGAGCTCCTGATAACCCCAAAACCCTTTGTCATTTCATCATTTGGTCAATTTTTTTTATGCCCAGCTTCCTATCATGCTGCAATAGAACCCCAGATCTCTTTTTCTGTTTTTTGGGTTTTTATGTTTTCTTTCTTTTTCTTTTTTTAATTTTTTTTTTTTTTTAATGCTTTGCTTTGTTTTATTGAGACAAAGTCCCTCTGGTTGTTCAGACTGGTCTTGAACTTACTATGTATCACAGGCTAACAAGTAGGTGCTACCATGCTCAACCCAGATCTTTTTTATAAAAACATCCTTCATGTTCTTAGAAGACTTCTGCTACCAGATGTTTAGAGAGAAAATACTGCCAGTATTTTCAAGTACGCGCTTTGTGAATATTTTTGTAGAAATTGATTCAGAAAAGAGAAGAAAATATAATGATTTTGCTCATTTTATGAGTGAGACCTTTTGAGAAGCACGGTAAACTCTTGCTAAATTGATCCTAACCCCATGCAGAATACTGCTGCAGATCACCAGATAGAGTGTGTTTATGAATAACATAAGAAACATGACTTTTATGAAACTAACTGCTCTATCAGAAAATGAACTACTTCCAATTAATTCAGAGAGGATCATTTTATTTTGGTTATGACAACAGTTCACAGCAACTAGCCAACTGGTTCTAGTGTATTCTGTAAAAACTCACCAAAGACCCTGGCGTTAGGCTGGCTGCTGATGTCTGGTATTGAATTGTTGCAGATAAACACAAATGGAGTTGCCAGGTGTTTGTTCAAATTACTTAGAGTAGACGACAGGTTAGTGAAATTAGAATCAGCTGTGTTCTTATGTACTTATCATTCATCCACTCTCTTTAGAAAGCATTAAGTTCATCAGTCAAAATTTGATAAGCAGCAATACTTAAAGAGCTGGAGCTTCCTCACGCCCTGTGTTTGTGACAGCTAGATTTCCACGGAAGCAGAGCTAACATACCATTTTCACAAAATTGACTCCACACGCAAACCTTCTGACTGACAGGTGGTGACTAATTTTAAATGCTTTTGAGTGCTGCCCATGTGGGAATAAGGCGAGTTTTCTGTATTCTCTATATCTTCCCAGTTGTAAGTTTTCATTAAACACATATAGAATTAAGCTAGAATGTTTAGTTAAATTTCATCTCATTTTATAGATTATTTATTCTGAAACCTCTGTACTCATCATGTAGTCTTTGGCACCCTGATTATGATGCCACCTGCCAGATGGGGCTGCCTTAAAGTGCTATTTGGGGGACAGTTGCAGGTGATCTGCCTCGTGGTAGGTTCTGAACAGGATGACCTCATACAGAAGATTTTTCTCTAAAAGCAGAGGGATAGTGGGTTAGGGTCAGAAGACTGTTATTTTACAGGAAAAATAATGATTGTGAAGATCTAGGAGACATGGGGGAATCATTATTTTCATAGACACTTCTTTCTGTTCCTAAAATCCATGAGTCTCTTAGTCCAACCAGAACTTTTTTTAAAAAAAACAAAACAAAAAAGTTCTTATGTGTATGTGGGAAGGAGACCATGAGAATATGAGGCAGCAAATTAGGAGATTTATAAAGGCCCAGGCTGCTGCGAGGTCACCATGTCCTTGGTGACATGGAACAACCAATGTGCCTCTCCAGCCCTGCTCTACACTTTGCTTTCATCTACAGCAGGATAAATTGTGGCTTTAGGCAGCATGTCCTGACGGGAGACAGGAGGCTCTGTGCTGGCTTGAAGACTCCTCTGTGGGTCTCGCTTCCTGCTTCTCGGAATGACAGCGAGATGCCACTGCAGCCAAAGCACCCCGAGTCCCCAGGTCAGTAACTGGAGCCCTGGATGTCTGACAGTCTTTCTGAGCTCTGTTACTGCTTGGTTTGCTGAGGCCCAGTGAGCAGGTTGTGTCTCAGCAGCCCTCTGATTACTTATTTGCTGACATGTTACGTTCTCCCCAGCTCCATCTAACTCTTGACCCACTTTATCTACTAATTTAAGTGTATATCACATACTCATTCTGTTAAGAGTCCCCACCTTGGGCGTGGTTCTAGTTCCTGTGGAAATAGTTATAATCAAAGGAGTACAAATCCTTGCTGTTATGCAGCTTAAGTTCTGGTGGGATCTTAATCACAATAGAGAACTCAGGGATGGTTACCAAAGAAGCATGTGGTTGACCGTGATTTCTAAAGGTGTCCTGGAGGTGCTTCTATGTACATCTCAGTGTACTTACTTTCTCAACTCTCAACTTAGTTATGATTTTCTTCAGTTCTCCCCTTTCCCACCTTCTCTATGCTCTCATAACCCCTTGTTCCTCCCAACACACATGCATGGGTGTTATCAGTCCCTCTGTGACCTCTCTGTTCATTTAACTAAAACTCTACTGTTAGGGAAAGCTATGGAGGAAGCATGAATATTATTGTACTACTTACTTCCAGTCCCATCTGCCCCTTGAAAACATTTTGGAGATTTGAAACCCTTGAACCCAGCCTCTAAAATTCAGCCTTTTCTCTTTAAGCAGGAATCTAGAGATGGTCAGTCAGTTCTGAGGACTCTCTACCATGGTGATGCTGAAAAAATGCCATCAGAGTACTTTCCAAGTAGTGAACAGACCTAGAGATGGACACTCTTGAGGTGGCTGCTGGTCTGTCTTTAGGGACTTTGCCCCTTCTTGCCTTTGATATTTTTTCCAACTGAGTCAGAGACTTCACTGGGATCCATCACAGAACAGCAGTGAAGTGGCCCCATGGATGTTTTCAGACTGCTGAGAATCTCTTGCTGGGGAGTGAAATGCCATCTGTTCCAATCCAGGAAACAATGTGCTATTTCTGATGTTACTTGTTCATGAAGATGAAGTTTGTGACATTTTTTTCATGTTATTCCTTGACTGTTTACCCTACAATTTCCTTGTCTGTCTTTCTCTGGTTCTTATTTGCTCTACTAGAATATGTATATTCAGGCTCCATTTACAAGGGAAGGAAGGGTCCATGTGTGGCCAGAGATCATCAGAAACCTCAAGGGGCCCAGGGATGGCATCTCTTAAATGAAATCAGCTTCAAAGGCAGAGGGTAACTGTTGGGTAATGATCCCACTGATTTATATACTATTGATGCTCAAGTCATAAAATGAAATATCCGCCATGCTGATTATTTACGCTTCCTCTGTTTAATTATAGTTTGAAAATGAGATCATCACCAAGTTGGATCATGAAGTGGAAGGAGGCAGAGGAGATGAACAGTACAAAGTGTTATTTGATAAAATGTAAGTGTTGATTAGCAGTGGGATTTATGTCGAAATAGAGACAGAGATTGTAATTAGACTACAATGAACTTTGTAGCCCAGAAATAATTAAAATGTGTTAATAATGGAAAATATTTGAAATTGCACCTCCTTTCGTTTGTGTTTCTGAGTGTGATTAACAAGGTGTGCATAATTATTTTTCAGCCTCCTGGAGCACTGCAGGAAGCATAAATACCTCGCCAAAACCGGGGAGACATTTGTGAAACTCGTCGTACGCCTGATGGAGAGGCTCCTGGACTACAGAACCATCATGCATGACGAGAATAAAGAGAATCGCATGAGTTGTACTGTCAATGTGCTGGTAAGTGAAAAGTTAATTAAATCCTCCATCTTCTCAGCATGCCAGAAACTTAGCCAAAGCATTCTGGAGTCCTTCGGATAGTTGATCCTGGGGTTTCCCATGATGGAAATGCTATCTCCTCCTCTACTTTGCGGAAGGAATGATCAATTATTTGCAAGAACACTGTGAGCTGGTCTCTGAGATCAGCTCTCCTCTGGATGCTTCATATAGTTCTTGCTGTTTGGGAAGGAAGAGCCAACTCTTCAAGTAACCAAGGTCACATTTTGTGGGTTACTAGTCTTAAGTCTCTGCTGTTAGGAGGCTGAAACTATGTCTTTTAGCAAAGAGTGGCTCCCAGAAGATATGTGTACATCTGAATTTTCAGAACCTGTAACTGTAACCTTATATGGAAAACAGAGTCCTTGCAGACGGTATTGAGAATCTTGAGATGAGATCATCTTGGATTACCAGGGAGTGGGGGACAAATGTTCTCATGAGAAAGAGAGGAGGAAAGATTCAAAGACAGAGGAGAAGCCATGTAAAGATGGAAGCAGAGGTTGGAGTGATGTAGACATAATCCTCCAATACCTGGGCCACCAAATGTTACTGTGAGAGACAAGGAAATATTTTCCCAAGAGAAGTCACCAGGAGCGTGGCTCTCAGAACATACTGATTTTGGATTTAAAATTTCTAGGGCAATGAGAGAATACATATCTGTTGTTCCAAGCCACCCAGTTTGGGGACTTTTGTTGAAACAGCCCCAAGGAAACCAAGCAGGGCAGTGTGTATGGCAGATGGCTGAGTGAACTTGACCATCGTCATCTGTGGATCCTTTTGCATTCATGCTGCTACAATGCTGTGACTGGGTCTGTGGACGAACCCTGCCTGTTGCAGTTCCTTTCTGAGGCCAATCCAAGAAATGCCATCCAGCCGGGAGCTTTTTAGAAGCTTGATGACACACATGCTCAAGTCCAGGAAGTAGCTGGCAGACCTCATGGCTCTCAGCAGCTAGAGGAATCCCACACTTGGTGCCTGAGTATCGAGCTTCTTTCCCCACTCCTCTTCTACTGAAGAGCTAGAAGGGCTGACTCCGTACTATGGAAGGGATTTCCTTGATTTCCCTCACCTGTTCCAAAGCAGGAATGCAAGAAAATGCTACTACCTCGCTCCACTTCACAAACTTCTGTCCCCAGCCCCTGGCCTCTGGGTTTTAGAGTCATCGGTTACACGCTAGACAGCAGGCAGATTCTTAGCCCTTATTTCCACAGCGCTCGTTTGTGTGGACTCAAGGGTTCTGTGAACTCACTGAAATGGGCTTTCATATCATGCAGAATAAGACACATCACTCATTCTTCAAAAGGTCAAAAGGAATATTTGAAATTAATTTCTTCCCATGTTAGTATCAGTATTGAATCTGTGTCAGGCTATGAAGAAATTCATAGCTGGAAACTCATGGGCAGTCTTAGCCCCTTCATACTATGGCTGTGTGTCCTGTTTAGGTTCATGAGAAACACTTTTGCTAGCAAGTCTCTTTTCCTTAAGAATCAAAACATAGAGGACTTTCGATGTCAGCTGCAGCATATGAGGAAATTGGGAATTGTCACCTCCATCTCCACAAGAAAAAAAGCAGAACAAACTGAAAAAGAACAACTCTTCTTAAATCCTTTCTCTTCAGCAAATGACTGACCCCAAAATGGGAATAACAAGGTGAAGCACGAATCATAACTGAGCTGAAGCCCAAGAGAACAAACCCCTCTGGAGCCAGATCTCACTGTGTTTTACCTAGTAGACCATGCTCACTTTGGATTTGGAGAGAGAGAGTAGCCGTTAGAACTAGAAACAGATATGGCAAACGTTTTGGAATTATCAGGCTGGGATTTTAACACAAGTGTGACTAATACACTATTACCTCTAAATAAAAGAGAGAGAGAAATGTTATACAAGAACAAACTGGTAATATGTCAAACAAGCAAAGACTCAAAAAGAAATAGTTAAAAATATGAAATATTAACATAATGAAGAATATCTTAAGTGAAATCATCAGTCAAGTGGACATGACCAAGGAAGCATCACTGAGCTTGAAATCTAAATGTATTTACCTGTCTGTCATGAGAGACTTGGGCAGTTGCAGAAGCTACTGCTCTCTCTGGTCCCTAAAGAGAAGCTAACGGACCAATTACTACAAATTGTTAAAAAGTTCGTTAGGTTTCCAACACTGATGATTAAGACTTCTATTCATTTTAAGCAAGATCTCATTCTCACCAGAATACAAAACCTAGTGGAGGGAGACGGTGTGTTCTGAAAGTTACTTTTTATCACCAAATTCCAGGTTTAGAAAGCATACTCCTATAATAATAACTACAGCCACAATCTCTGAAGCTGATTCGTGCTCTTCCTTTGCTCAGAACCTGACTTAGTGCCCACCTGCTATTAGTGTGGTCAGCAGTAGATTGGTTTTAACTAAGAAACACCCAGGATTTCTTAGATTATTTTACATTATTAACTTCTCTCAACTTGAAGCCTCCTGAGTCATTTCATGAGAAGTTAAATATTCTATCTTTAACCATCCCTTAGGGATGATAGAGTGGATCCAAACTTGTTGCAAAGCTTTTGCATAAAAATAAACCTATGGGATAAAGAGAAATAAGAACCTAGAGTATTATAGATAGCTATACTTATAGATAAGTATCTTGTCTAAACATTCACTGCCTCTATTCGCTGGTCCATTTTTTCCTTTCTGCTCAGTACTTTTACTGTAGAAACACATTATATTTCTTGGACAAATCTGTACATCCATCTCTAAATGAATATCGATATATAAATGTGTAATAGAAATATATAAAGTATAGTCACTAAGCAGAAATTTCCACTCAGAAATCCCCACAAAATATTAAGGTTAAAAATAAAATAAAATGAAGAGCACATGCTTAATGGATACAGGAGTACAGCTAGGCTGGAAGAATAGCTTCTAATATTCTTTAACACAATGGTATAATTACAGTTGACAGTAATTAATTGAATATATCAAAATAGCTCATAGTGGAGGAACTTGTGGGAAAATGGCAGAGTGGCAAACAAGAACTCAGAGTCTCTGAGATCTGGAATCCAGACACTTGAAAATAACAACTTGGGGAAGAAAAAAATAGGAGAAAAAATAGGTTTCTCCCAGAAACCAGGAAGGAGCTGACAAGAAAAGTAAACCTATGGAGAAATTTAAGAGACAGAACACAATGTGGAGAAGAGAGGAGACAATATGTACTTTCTCCCAGTTATTGGCTAATGGCTCGTGGGGAAAGGAGAACAAGTTTATAAAGTACAACCTGGGGGATCCAAGGGGTTCAGAAAAAAATGCAGTGGAAGAATGGAGCAAGCAGCAGATGCTGTAAGCTACAGGAAGAGGACAGGGTATGTGGTGACTGACTCCAGTCTAAGCACCCACCATGCCCCAAAGACAGTGCTTGGTTGGATGTCATTCTGGAGAAGGGTTGATTGTTTTAACCCAGAAGTTAGAGCAGCCACAGGACCACTTCAGTTCAGAGCTCCCAGAGTTACATTCTGATACCCAGTCACATTCCACAGTGACTAGTAAGAGACAACCATAGTATACAGCCGGGCTCAGGGAGCTGAAGTCAAGCTAGAAAGAGACTCCCTAAGAAGTTTAAACTAAAGAACACGGGCCCCACCCACACAGCCAGAGGTTATTCTGAGCTGGAATTATTCTGGATTTGAAAGTCCCATCACTGGTGCCCTGGCCCTGATCCTCCTGCCTGTTGGTGACTGAGCATGTGCAGCATGGATCTGGAGTCTGACAGCCTTCATTATCCACCATCTCAAGTAGGTATAGACTCTGGACATGGATACAGTCCCAAAGTTGTAGATCCCAGTGGAAAACCCACACATTCAGAATCATAGAGAATTTTCTTTTTTCTCTGTTTTTCTTTTGGGGTTTGGCTTTTTGTTTCTAGATGTTTATTTTAGCTTTTGTTGTCTATATGAGTGTGTATTGCTTTTAGTTTTTTGTTTTGTTCTTTGTTTTTCTCCTCTTTCTTTTCTTCCTTCTTCACCAGTTTATTGGAGCTAGGAAAATTTTCCTTTGTCCTTCCTGACTTCTTATTTCTGTCTTTTTTTTTTTTAACTTCTTTTTTGTTTGGTTAGTTTTTCCTCTTCCCCTTTTTAATTTTTCACACTTTAATGTTCTTGCTTTTTATTTTTATTGCTTATATAATTTCTTATTTTTTTACTGTCTTTCCTTTTATCTCTATTTCTGGTCAGTTTTTTTCTCTTACCTTTACCTAATTCTAGAACCATACTTCTTTTCTCTAATAGGATATTTTCTACCATTTCTTCTCTTTTTCATATCGTATTATTTAAGGTTTCAAGCTTTCTTTGTATGTCCCCCCACTCATAAACCCTGTACTTTTAATAGTATAACAGTAAACCTTGTTACTCTTTTGATAGTTTATCTGTAAAACTACTTGTGAGTTCTTTTATACTACTAGTGGAGCTGTAGCTGTTGAATTTAGTACTATTATCTTTAAGTCAGTATCTGTGTTGTCTTCATGTCTATACTATAATTGAGGATTTCTTATCTAGAGTTAAGGGTGGTACATAATTAGTTACTACAGTATGTCAGTACCCAACTTTTCTTGGTCAGTATTGCCATAGCTGACTTTTTGTGGTACTAAAAGAGTCACATAATTGTTGCTACTTCTGTGTAAATCAGCACTCAGATTTATCTTTGTAGCTTACAATACTAGAATACATTCCCAGGGAACTCAGTTGCTGGATTTCACTGCATTATCCCCTCCCAAATTAACAAAGGTGGAGGGATCTTGGGGCTAAGCCAAAGAACTAGAATTAAACATGCCCAAACTACATCACTAAACGGATAATTAAAGAGATCTCTATTGCTAGCCACAAATTCTTTATACTTTAAACATCCACATACTTCCTCACAAAACAAATGAAAATTAGAGACATGAGAAGACAAATCAACAAAGACCAAATGCCTCCCAAAATTCCCATGTCAACCAGAGCCAATCTAGAGGCACCAAGGGGCAGAATGACAAACTAAATACTGAAATTGCTTGAAATGATATGGACAGTAAAACAAAAACAAAAACAAAGAGATGCTCAGCAGGATCATAGAAAATATAACTAAACAGATAATGGAAGTAATAACTGAAATGATCTAAGAGCTTTCAAAAGATACTAATAAAAATCTAGGTTAGCTAGACACAATGATGCAAACATGAATGACCAGCTTAGCTGAGAATTAGAGTGCATGAAAAGGCATCAGTCAGAAGTCTAGGAGGTTAAAAATTACACTCCAAGTCTGGGCAGTAGAAGCAGCCGGTGAGGCCCCAGCATTTCAGAAAACAAAGACCAGCTGCTCAGAGAAACCTTAAGACCAACATGATCAGAAAAATAGACCCAGCAGTGTCTAGATGACACAAAGAAAGCTAATCTAAGAGTAACTGAAATAAGTGAAAAAAATAGAAGATACACAAATGGTGGGGAAAATAAAACCTGTTTATAGAAATGGCAGAAGACTTTCCCAAGTATAGGGGAAAAAAGACAGTATGGGAAAAAAAGACAGAACCATAAATAGCCACACCCTTTCTGTGTCATATTGTACTCAACCAAAGGGACAAAAGCTTAAGATCTATTAGAAAAAGTAACAGATCACATATAAAGGTATACTATAAGAATCACAGCTAATTTCTCTACACAAACCTTAAAGGACAGATGGGCTTGGAGTGAAATGTTTTAAGACTAAAAGATGAAACTTCCAACCCCAATTTAGGCATCCTACAAAACTTTCTTTCAAATTGATGGAGAAAGAAGGTATGACACAAGGCACATTAAGAAATTCATGACTACCACATCACCTTACAAAAAATTATTAAGGATGTCCTAGAAAGACACAGTGAAGCTAACACTGTAAGTCAAAAAGAATAGTATACCTAGCAGGAAAAAGCAAAAACGGGGAAAGAAGGGAAATTAACAATAGGACCATAATATAATGCAGTGACAAGTAAGTCGGTACCTCTCAGTAATACCTTTTAATATGTATAGTCTCGATTTCCCAAAAGATACAGATTGACAGAATGAATCACAAAACAAAACCCAGCAGTATACAGTATACATGAAATAGTTAATTCATAAAGACACTCACAGATTAAAAATCAAAAAGTGCAAAGCAATATTCCATGCAACAAGAACCCATAGAAAGACATGAATAACTTCAGACAAAGTAGATTTTTAAGCCAAATATGATCAGAAGAGGCAAGAGAATTGTTTTGTATTGCTTAAGGGAACAATTCAACAGGAAGAGATAACAATTATAAATATATTTGCACCAAATACCATACACTCAACTTCATAAAACAAATAGTAATTAACAAAAATCAAACAAACACCAGTACAATTTTAATAGGAAACATCAATACCTCACTGTGAGCAAGGGACATATCAACCTGCCCCCTAAAAAAAAATAATAATAAATAAATAAATAAATCAAAATCAACAAATATTAGAGTTGAACAAAACCTTTAAACAAAAGATCTTTTTATATATCTATAGAGTGTTTTAATCAACACAGAACACACATTCTTCTGAGCACTGTGTAAGACCTTTTCCAAGAGAGACTGCATATTAACACATAAAGCATACAATAAGTGCAAAAGAATCAAAATTATCCCATGCATATCATCAGATCATACATACTGCAGTTAAACTAGAAACCAGTGGCTAAAGAAACCACAGAAACTGTAAACATATGGAAATTAATGCCTTCTTGAATAATCAATGCATCACAGATGAAATTAAAGAAAAAATTAGGTAGTTGCTCTGTATGATCCTGTCACTATGTGGAACTTATGGGATACAATGATAGCAGGCTTAAAAAGAAAGTTTATAGTAATGAATTCCTATATCAAACAAGCAGAGCAAGCTCAAACAGATAACCTAAAAGTTCACTTAAAGACCTGGAAAAAAAAACAAAACCAATTTAAACATATACAAGAAACGAATTATAAAGGTCAGAGTATAAATTAATGACATGAAGACCAAAAAAGCAATATAAAGAATCCCTGAATTGAAAAGTAGATGCTTTAAAAGAATAAATAAAATAGACAAACTGTTAATCACTTTTACCAAAGTAAAAAAAGAAAACACTGAGCTCTATGCAATTAGAAATGAAAAAGGTGAAATTGTAACAGATTCTACTGAAATCCAGAGAACTGTCAGTAACTTCTTGGAGAACATGTACACTATAAAATGGAACATTCAAAAGAATGAATAGACACCTCAATACATATGAACTACCAAGGGTGAATCAAAAAGATGCACAAGTCCTCAATAATCCAGTATCTTTGAAGGAAATAGAAGAATAACACAAAGTACCAAGTAAGAAAAGCCCAGATCTTCATGGATTCACTACATCATTTTATAAGAAATTTAGAGAAAATCTGATCACAATACACTGTAAAATTTTTAATGAAATTGAAAGGGAAATGGTACCCCCAGTGTCATTCCTGAAAACAAGCATTATCCTGATTCCAAAACCAGGAAAGGACCTAACCAAAAAAAAAAAAAAAAAAAAAACAACTATAGGCCAATCTCTAATTAACATTGATCCTTAATGAGATAATGGCAAACAGAATGCTGCAAATTATTAAAAAGGCTGTACATTATGGCCAAATAAGATTCATACCAGAGATTCAGGGATAATTTGACCTATGCAGATCAATAAACGCAGTACACTACATAAATAGAAGCACAGACAAAATAATGTAATCATCACAATCAACCTAGAAAAACCATTTGACATAATCAACATCTATTCATGATAAATACCTAAAGAACTCAGAGGAATTTATATCAATCTAATAAATACTATCTGATAAATGGTACTAAATGGAGAAATACTGAAAACTTTCCCTCTCAAATCAGTAACAAGACAAAGATGTCCAATATCACCACTCCTGTTCATGAGAGTTATTGAAACATTAGCCAGAGCACTTAGACAAGAGAAAGAAAAAGAAAAGATATGGGTAGGAAAGAAAGAAGTTAAATTATCCTTTGGAGATTACACGATCCTCTACAGAACAAATGCCAAAAATTCTATGAAAAATTCCTAAAGTTAATGACTAAATTCAGTAGCATAGCAGGATACAAAGTCAACACTCAAAAATCGATAGTGTTCCTATATACTAATAGAAAACTCCCTGAGAGAAATTAGTGAAGCAATACCTTTCGTAATAGCATCAAAAAAATTCTAATACTTAACATTAACCTAATCAAATCAATTAAAGATCCTACAGTACAGAGCACTACAGAGCTCTTTTTAAAAAATTGAAGAGAATATAAGAAAATAGAAAGATATTCCTTTTCCCTGGGTAAGCAAGATCCATATAGTCAAAATTGACTGTATTTCCAAAACTGATATAAAGATTTAACAGTGCACATCAAAATTCCAGTAGCATTTCTCAAAGAACTAGAGAAAGCAATTCTAAAATTCATATGGAACAGAAGAGACTCACAGCAAAAGCAAATATGAATAATAAGGGCAAAGCAGGGGCCATCACAAGCCTAAACTTTCTGTTATAAACTACAGTGATGAAAACAGCATCGTATTGACAAATAACGTACTTGTGGATCCGTGGAACAGAATACAGGATACAGAAACACCTCTAGGTACACTCAGCTACCTTATCTTTGACAATGGGCCAAATCCTTTTGCTGAACTAAAGATAATCTCTAACAAATGGTGCTGAAAGGCCTGGCTGCCCACACGGTGAAGATTGAATTTAGACACATGTCTATTATCATGCAGTAAACTATAATCAAAATGGATGAAAGATTAAATATTAAAACAGAAACAATATAGTAGAAGACAAAATTGATAAAATGTCTGATAGGCAAAGACTTTCTGAATAGAGCTGACATTAAACAGGGGCCAGGGAGTTAGCTCAGTGGTTCCGCACCTGTCTTGCAAGCACACGGACCCGGGTTCGATTCCCTGGGAACCACATACAATACTGGGCATGGAGACTCACACCCAGCAACAATCGGCATCACATACCACAGTGCAGGGCGTGGTGGCTCACGCCTGTAATCCCAGCACTCAGGAGGCAGAGGCAGGAGGATTGCTGTGATGTGAATTTGAGGCTGAGCTCAGGGCCAGCCTAAACTATAATGTGAGACACTGTCTCAAAAAAAACCCCCCTAAGATTAAACAAGAAATAACAAATGGAACTACATTGCATTAATAAGCTTTTGAGCAGAAAAGGAAACTACCAACTAAGGAAAGAAAACCTACAGTAGTTTTTGTCAGCTGCTCCTCAGACAGAAGACTAATATCTATGATATATAAAGAACTCAAAAAATGTAGATCTCCTAGATTTAAAGAGCCAATTACAAAATGGGAATCTCCAGTGAATGGACACTTCTCAAACAAGCAAGTAAAATGGACCGATAAATACAAGAAAAAATGTTTAACATCACTGTCCATTTCAGAAATGCCAACTAAAACGACATTGAGATCCATCTTACTCCAGAAACAATGGTTATCTTCAAGAAATTGAGTAATAACAAATAGTTTAGAGGCTGTGGGGGACGACAAAGTTAATCCATGCAAGTTTAGAACCAAAATCCTAAAATTCTTACTAGAGTTCTTGATAAGAGTGTAAAATAGTGCTAACTACTATGGAACTCAGTACAGAGATTTCTCAAAAAAGTAAAACTGCAAATTTTATTTGATCCCTTTAATTTTATAACCCTTCTTGGTTTCTTCCCAAAAGAATTAAAGATATCAAATCCCAGTGATGTATGTCTACCCATATTTATAGCAGCACAATTTATAACTGCTAAATCTTAGAAGCAGCCTATGTTCATTAATAAATGAATGGATTAAAAATGAATGAACAGAGAAAGAAAATGTAGTATTTATTTTCAGTGGAGTACTGCTGTGCCATAAAAAAGGTTTAACTTGAGTCATTTGTGGAAATTGGATGTGCCTTGAGACGGTAATATTAAATGGTCACATTTAACATGTGTTTTAAGTAAATAAGACTCACAGGCCTATCACATGAGTTCTCTTGTGTGAGTAGTGCAGGATATAAATAAAATATATAATAATAGTCAGTAGAAAAAGATAGAATGCGTGTTATTTGTAATCAATGATCAGTGTATCTAAAAGTGTATCTTGATTTAGCATAAATGTCTTATGTATTTTTTGTCCTTTTTGGCTTGTTAATCTGACTGTTAGTCTGTATTTATGATAACTTGATAAATCCTTACAGAATAAATAAATGAATCTAAATGCAGGTGAAATACAAAAATACCTAGTAGAGAAGATTTTAAGTGTTTTCAGCACGAACAAATGATAAATGTCTAAAGTGGTAGACATATCAATAATCTAAATTTATGTTATATTTATTGTGTGTGTGTATACATAGGCATATCACACTGTACTCCATAAATAAGTACAATCACAATGTATGTGCTACAAGTAAAGATACATTTATAACTAAGTAAGCAAGTAAAATAAGCAGCACAAAATATATGAATCCCCTTTAAGTCCTTTGCCAAATTTTCTTTATAACCAATGCTGTAATTATTTTTTTATAAAAGATGCAAGCAGTCATTCTGGCCAACGCTCAAATTTCCCTGAATGTCCTCTACAAACATCACCATGGTTCCTTCCCACCTGACAGATACATAACTGTGATTCCATCACTAGCATTTCCTGTCACCCCCTAACCAGGCAGCCTTTCATTATAGATCAATAACTTGTTTGTTTGTCCCTAATTCTCCTAAGCAACCACCAGCACACCTATTCCTCCGACTGGTAGAGCCACTTTCCTTTGCCAGTGATCAGTTTCCTCTTTGGTGACCCCTTTACACACTAATCCATTCAGGTTTAGGACCAGAATTCTAAAGCTCTTAGTGTCTGAGTCATAAAGGAGAGTAAACTTGAAATGTAACATAAATGTCTAAGCTCTGGGAGATGAATGTCCTGAAGTGGATTAGAGTTGGGGGCCCAGTCCCAGGAGGGTGCCTCTCAGAACCATTTGTAAAGATGCTGATCCTGCTACTTGAGAGACAAGCTGTTGAGGAGTATGAGAGACCCCCTGATCCAGAGCCCAGAAATGGAGCATGCGAGCAGTCTGAACTTTGACGTATGCAACGCAAAGGTTTTATATAGAAATTGGGATTTGAAATGAGTGTGCTTTGGCTTTTAGAGAGATTTTTGAACTCTGAGGAAGCAGACCTCAGCACAGTTAGAAAATAGAAGATATTCTATATCTCTGAGAGGAATGAAGGTCGCATGATATTGGCCTTGTAAAATTGTAAAGGGAAATGATCAAACCGTAGGAAAGGTTTAAAAATAATGAGTACAGAAAGGCCTGGTGTGAGATTGTAACTTATAAATACAGGCAAGTTGGAGCTGGAGATGAAGGGCTTTTTCTGCACCTTTGATGCAGATTCTCTTTGTTACGTTGCTCTGAGTTTTCAGTTGAAAATATCCTCATTACCAAGCTGCGTCATAGAAACTCGAGCACATTAAAATGTCAGATAGAGCGTAGTTTGAAAATCTTGGTACGTTTTCTAAACATATCCTTTCCTACTTTCTATACTTAGCATTTCTTTGCAGTGAGATCAATCTTGGAAACAGGGCTTCTTTTTGCTAATGAAATTAAAGAGCCTGTGGCATCCCATTGGGCCATTGTTTGTCTTTATAATATTGATATTCACTAGTACCCTCAGGCAGGTATTCTAGAGTTATAACATTATTTTTGGTACTAAATTTCATATTAAAAGTGGCTTATGATATTTCCATTCGATTGGCCTTCTTAGGGAACTTCTATACTTCTGTGGTTTTCCACGCATGATTAAAATTTTCCAGTGTTCATGGAGATAGTCGCATGAAGAAATATAATCCCAATAGAAATGTTTATATTTGATCAGAATGAATTTTATAGAAATAGCCCATTGGTTGCAGTATACTTACTAACATTTCTGATAAGTGTTTGTTTCAAAGGACCTTTTAAAAGGTACCTTGTCTTCCTGTGGTTTGGAAGATCTGTCTGCCTAGAACAATGAGTTTTTGGGGAATGATGCATTTGTTGTATATGAACACTGTTCCATACAGTAGAAATAGCCTCCTGAGGCTATTGAACAATCAAAGTGTGGACGAACAGTACTGAGGAGGTAAATTCTTAACTTTATATAATATCAGTTAAGATTTCTTTGCTTTTAGATCCATGTGGCCAGTGGCTGCCGTCATGAACAGCTAAACACAAGGATATCATGGTGGAAGACTCCGCTTGATGCTATTTCTATGCTTTATTCTCAAATTTGTGTCATTTTTTAAAATGAAAGTGGTTATTAAGAGGTCATATCTTTTGCAAGTACCTTGTTTTAACAAAAGAGACTTACAAATGACAGAAAGAGATTGTAGTCAACAGTCCAAAGTGTTGGCTATGTAGTCATTAGAAAACCGACACCATAGAACAATGAGATGGTTTTTCAACTTGTGCAAATCTATGGTTCTCATCCAAACACTTGGGTCTATTTGGCAATGTTTGACAGAAATTGAAAAGCATTAAACTTTTAATGTACATGTAATGCCTTTTGTGGAACACGCTTCTTAAAACAGTGTGTGGCTTAATTTTTCAGAATTTCTACAAAGAAATCGAAAGAGAAGAAATGTATATTAGGTATGTATGCCTCACACTTACCTGCATACTTGCATATTTCTTTTAAGGGCATTTATTAAGTCCATGTTAAGAAATGTTTTATAACCATCAAGGTTTATTTTGTAGAAACTGTGATGCCTGTGAGATTGAGTTTGTAGAGCTTCCAGCTCCTTCCTTCTGCAGCTGGTTTATACCAGTGACACTTTAGTGGGTCACATCTAACTAACTTACCAGCAAAAGTATAAATCATTAGCTCACATGGTTCTTGAATCCTTTGGCCAGCTCATGTGGCCTTTTTGGAAAAAAAAATAAATGCTAACACCACAAAGTTTAAGATTTCACACTAAGTTCTCTGATCAAATGAGAAATCCAGTTACAGCCAATAAGAAGTAGACAAATCTCTTAGCTACTTTCTTGTCACTCAGACAATGCACAACACCCACATCTTAAAGAATGAAGGATTTATTTTCACAGTTTGCAGAGGTTTCAGTCCATTGTCAGCTGGTTTCTAGGCAAGGTTGAATGGCATTGGAGAAACAGTTCATAGCATGGTAGTCAGGAAGCAGACTTCCTTCTTCTCCCTTTTTTACTCTATCCAGGCTACAAGCCTGCAGATTGGGGCCACCCACACCCAGACTCTTCAGAAGGCCTATCATCCGCACCCAGAAATATGCAAAACCAATGAATGGATAATCAATTATCATGATCAACATCATATTTTTTCAGTCTTTTTACTTAACACACTATATTCCCATGTTTTCTCTGTCTTTCTCCCATCAAAGAAGAAAGTATGTTTTGCCTTGGCTGCTAGACTTTGTTCCCTCATTTACCTTTCCATCTAGAATTATGCAGGACTGAGTTCGAGCACTTACCTACCATGCCTTAGGGACCTGAGTTCAATCCTCACAGCACTAGAAAGGAGAAAGTGCTTGTACTGGTGACTATGATTAAGCTTCTGTTTTTCTTAGTCACTTTTGTAGAACCCATTGTTAAATAATTAGCAAGATTACCACTTTAAAAAACAAGGGTCTGTGTGACATTAGTGTTTAATGATATACTTACTATATTTAGTGTGATCATGCAGTTTTATATTTCTTAACTTTCTTCCTTTCCCTTTAAAACAGTACTATATGAATATAATATAAACTTTGGAAACAGTTTCTTCCATCCAAAATATTGTTTGTTTTATATTAAAAAGCAACTTTAATTTTTTCATCAAAGAAATTCTTTTGATCATACTCTCTGTGATTGTTCAAGCTGTTTTTTCTTGTGAATCTGGCTTTCCATAGATTTTTTTTTGTGTAATTAGATTCAATAGAAATGTAGGAAACCACAATCAAGATTGTGTAATCTCATTTAAGACGTTTAAAGAAAAATCTGGAAAAGATGAAAAAGAATAAAACTCCTTGAAGTAAAATCCTATCTTGGTGTATCACCTTCACATTTTTTCTGAAAGTAGAAGGCTGAAAATTAAATATATATGCATACATATATGCATACATCATATATATTTACTATCTACATATATTATATATGATATATTAATATATGATATATATCATGTAATATATATATATATATATATATATATATATATATGTTCCATGCACATATATTTACTTTTAGTGCTTTCTGCACTGAAAGTTTTCAAGGCATTATGAGTTATGTACACTGCAAAAAGAAAGTGTAAATGTGAGCTACTGTTGAATATCAAATTCAGTTCCCACAATCCCTAACACAAATTATTTTGTCACACTTTAAAAATGTCCCTCTATTTCATCATCTCAGGTATTTATACAAACTCTGTGACCTGCACAAAGAATGTGATAACTACACTGAAGCAGCTTATACCTTGCTTCTCCATGCAAAGCTTCTTAAGGTAATAAAAATTATTGTGCATTTTTATGATTATTGTTATAAATTCTAAGATTCTTCAAGATTTTATTTTTTCATAATAAATTCTAGTAAACCTATAATATAAGATTTTATGGATTTGGACTAAATGCTATGATATAAAGATATTTAGGACATACTCTGACTACAGATTTGTTCCCACCAAATGCAGATTTACCAAGATAGCAAGGTTGACACATTCTCGTCACTGGGCAGTGAGGTAGCAGCAATTAGAGGTGCACCATTTCCTTCTCGTGTAAGAAGAAGCAGTAATGGTGAAGAATGACATCAGTAAGAAAGAATGTCCCTGCTGCAGCAGCTAAGAAAGACAATGAGCCTTACTCCAATTATCCTCAGGAATATAGAAATCAGATGATGACATATCTGTTGAGCAGTTCACGCCGACTCCGCCTTTTGGTGTTATCTGATTCTCTAGGGTGTTGCTCGTGAATACAGGCCCAGGGTGACAACTTTTAACTCACACAGGTTTTTTCTTCCACAGACAGCTTCAGGCATGAGTTTTTTTGTTCACAGTGACATTTTCTCATGTTCTCCCCCATGTCCAATTCTAGCACAGTTAACAGTGCAGAGTGAGTACTCAGTAAGTCACTAGAATGTGGGGTGGCTAGATACACACATGGCTCGATGGAGGAGTGGGGGAGGAATGGATAGAGGGCTGGTTGGCTGGGAAATTTTTATATAACCTTGGGTTTTATACTTCAGAATTTTACTGAGCCATTAGATTATCTTCTTGATGCTCTCTGAATAAAAACTGGAAAAATCTGATCTGGCTAAACAAGTTCTTATCTGGCTCAGAATTTAGTTAAGCATCTATTTCCTCCAGGAATCTTGTTTACAAATGTAGGCCAGCATCCCAAACACCAAAAGTAAAGTGACTGACATTCATAGAACATAATTGAGAAATGTCTGCTGGGTAATGGGAGTTAAGGAGGATAATATGAGTGGGTAAAACTCCTGTGAGACGCCTCAGCCTTGGTCCTGATCCTAACACCCTCCATAGTTTCTGGGACACAACTATCTTCAGTCTGCTTGGTGGCACTAGAGGACAGAGATTTGTCTCTGCCTGGAAACAAAGGGTACCAGGACAAATAAAACACAGAGAGCTACCTCACTCTGGGAGTCTCAACAATAGTCCTCGGAGGCCCTCCTTGGTGTCTTATTCACCGAAAGTTCTTCCAACATGCACCTTTTATGAAGACAGGGATTTCAAGGGCTGCGTCTGACAGAGTCATACCACTATGAATATATTAGAAGCCCTAATTTCAGTAACGAGGTGTTTTTGGAAATATGAAGGCCTTCTTTTATACCAGACAAATTAAATAGGACTGACAAACTGCTTATTCACTCTTTCTCTCACAGAACATAAACTTTTATATGTCTATGAGTGTAAACCATGTATATGTGTGTATAAACATATCATTTATTTAATCATTGGATTTATTGAGTACAGATGGGTCTATCACAGATTGCATGACGACTTATTTCACAGCCCAAATCAATAGGCTCGATTGCATTATCTTTGCTACTGAGCTCTAAATTTTCCAGTTAAATGGTGAATGCTACATAATCTATCTTTTACACCATTACATTTTGCAACTTTTCTTATTTTTGAATTGCTATAAATGTGATTTCATGCTGGTTAATCAACTCAATACAAAATGATTTGTATTGTTATGAGAATTCTTTAGCATGACAAATATTTCTCTATTTGTTAATGAAAATTCTCAAGTAGTATCTTCTTTTTTGGCTAAGGATATTTTTGGGTCAGAAACAAGAGCGATAAAAACATTAGTTTTTGGTGTGGCAATCAAGTGATTTCATCACCATATTAAGTGTAGAATTTTTTTTTAATTTTTGCTTCTCTATTCAGTATATTATTCTTTACAAAGTGATTTTAAAGTCCAGTGACCTGAACTTTCTTGTTCCTTTTTACTTTATCATTGTTACATTTCAGAATCATCTAAAATTTTACTTGTTTTTCCCCTACTCCCCAATATAAACAGCTGTAATACCAGCTGTGGTGTACAAATGCCAGGGTTAACAAGTTGGTCTCTTTTGGTTGTGGTGAGGATCTACCAGCCTGATTTTAAGGTGAGAATCTTGTAGCTCTTGTGAAGTTTCCTCATTCTCACACAGCAGTCCTAGCGATGTGCAGCCCTCCAGGCCATGGCCCTTTCCTCAGAGTCCTGGGCTCCACCACAAGATGCTCCCCGTGGCTTCCCTAGCCTTAGGGAGATGTTTAGGAGAAGTCTTCCCCAGCACCTCACCATATGCTCTGGCCCCTTGCTTTCTACCTCTTCACGACAGTGCCTTTGGCCCTTTGCCTTACGTCACAGGCACTTCTAGCTTTCCACTGTTTATCTAGCTCCCTCTTTTGTCGTGCTCCCTTACACGTGCTGCCACAGCAGGTCCTATTCAGATTTGGCATGTCCAGCACTGAATTTGGTGGGACATCCTGCCACCCCCACTTCAGCTGGGAACTGTCCCGTGGTCCAGGCAGCCTGGGAGTCAGTTACCTTCTTTTCAATATCCTTCTGGCCTGTCTTCAAATAGTGTTGACATCCTAGGTCCACCACAGAAGCGAGCCCATCCTCATTTTACCCTCCAGTGTCTTCCTCGCCAATCAGTGTAGAGTCATGCCTCTACCCTGGGGTGCCCAGGAAATCCTTCCGCTGGGATTTATACTTCCTGATGCTTTCATATGTAATCTCCCTCCTGGAGACTGCTGGAGGTCGTCTGTTTCTATTTGACCTTTCATCTGGTAGTCTGGCACATAGTAGGTTCTTCCCAAATATTTGACATGTGTGTCATTGGGCTGTGTATTTAATGCCATTGATCTGTTGAACTTCACTTCAGGAATTTATGTGTTTTACCCATCAGATGGTCCTGTTCCCTCTTTCCTCACGTTTATCATTTGCCCTGGGCTCACATATTCTGCCCTTGGCAGCCTGATGATGGCATTCAACCACCTCCCTGGAATTGAACGCACAGGTGTGCGCCGAGTGTGGCACTCATATGGCACATAGCCCCCACAAGCATAGGGACACCATTGGACGTGCCCCTGCCTCAGCCCTGCCCTTGCTGTGCTTTTGCCTCAGTGGTCGGAGGATATATGTGCGGCCCACCTCACTCAGCGGGACGGGTACCAGGCGACAACACAGGGGCAGCTGAAGGAGCAGCTCTACCAAGAAATCATCCACTATTTCGACAAAGGCAAGGTAAAAACAGAGAAGTCCCCTTTTTTTCTTTTTTTTTTTGGTTTTAGTTTTTCTTTTTATGTGTACCTCCCTACAGCAATGTAAACACATTTTTTAGCACATGATGTTTGCAGAACTAGAAGTTTGTCATAAATTGTGTACGAAAATGTTTTATGCATGTTCTTCCAGCTTGTACTTATAAGTAAAAAATCTTTTTAAAAAAAATCAATAGACCTGTTTTAGATGCTCTGCAGATAGTAACTGAAAAAGCACAAGTATTTTTATAGCTCTTACCAGGAGGATCCAACTCTGGGACTGTGGTTCAGACATGTCTCTGTGCTCTAGGAACAAGTGCATTCCTTTGACATCTTGCATTTTTCTCTTCTGACCAAAAATTTTATCCTGTGGTAGGACAAGTATTGCTTTACTTTGATGGCTTTTGGACTAATATATTTAAGCAAAATTACGTATTCAGTTGACTTGCCCTCAAAGGAAATTTGCCATCATGGTAAGTATTCCATCTTTTGTCTCATCACTGTATCTCTTATGACTCAGATATGGAATTTCCTCAAAAAACTGCTGGTCTGGCTTCAGAAGTTTTTCAAGTCTGCCACTAAAGTGACTTCCAAGTTTATTCTCTGGCTTTTTCTAGATTCTTGATTCATTTTGGGACCCTCCTTTTTACACTTTGAGAAGAATGACCAGTAGACTCCTCAAAGGTACCTCTGCTAGTTTCCTAAGGTTGTTGTCCCAAAGTAGGTGGCCTTCAACAGCAGAAACAGATTTTCTCACACATGTTGGAGCTATAAACCAGAAATAAGATGTTAGCCAGGCCATGCCCACCCTGCCACCTCTTGGAGAGAACAGAATCTTGTGCCATTGGATCATTAGTGGTATTGCTGGTATTCCTTGGCATTTATTGCCTGATAGACACATCATCACAGTCCCTGCCCCTGATGTCACATGGCATTTCCCCAGTGCGCCTGTGTGTCTAATTCCCTTCTTCCCAGAAGGACAGCAGTCTGTGGAGTGGGGCCCATATTACTCCAGAGTGACCTTGCCTTAACTTGATTCTGTCCAAAGTCCCATCTTCATAGCAGACAGTTTTTCAGACAATACAGGGAACATTTTTCTACCCACAATAGCATTTATGCCAAGAAAGATGACAGCTGCCCCTTTTCATGGTTGTGCACATAAGCCAGACTCTTGTAGAAATAGCCATTGTTAGCAGGGTCCCTGTGGACATGGGCTCAGGAGTCTCCTAACATGGGAAGTGGTTAGTGTAACTGTTTCTGTTCCCTCCTGTCCTTAAGACAGGAAGAAAGTACAAAAACTTCACAGTAACTGTTAGTTTAGATAAAGGCCACTTGGAAAGGAGATCCAAAAATGTTGCATGGGTTGCACCCAGTCCAGAATATATTTCTTCATAGAAATAAGAAGCTTTTACAATTATGGCCAGTTACTAAAATTTTATTGGCTTAGCCTGGGGAATCCTGCTTCTCAGCAAACTACTAAAGAAATGGAGCAGATTCAGCTGTTCTTTTCCCCCGCTGGCTCTCAGCCTCAGTGATGTCCCAGACAAGGGTGATCAAGCACCACAAAACAGGCAGAAGACGGCATCTGGGGAGACCCAGGCAGCCCAAGACCAGGGACCATCAGGGCTGAAGAACTCATGTCTTTGCAGGAGCTGAGCCAGCTTTTCTGTGGGGATGGCAGCCTCTGACATACATTAGCCCTGCCTGTCTCAGCCCCTCATTCATGCCTTTTCCTGTGTTCTAGCTGCTTTGCTCAGCAGGGGTCCGCGGCTTACCCCTCTGCCTCAGCCAAAGTGTCACTCCTCTCCTCAAGATGTCCTCTGCTTCCTCTCCATGCTTATCCAACTTCCAACACATTTGAATGAGTACTTGTTTTATTGTTCTTGTTGTACTTTGATGACCGAACTCAGGAGCTTTGTACTAAGCTTGTACCCCCAGCCCTTTTTCATTCTTATTTTGAGACAGGTTATTTTGCTTAGGTACTAACTTGTTATTTGTGTGCTCAAACTTACAGTCCTCTTTCCTCAGCCTTCCAGAGTTCTGGGATTTTTTTATACCAAGTTTCATTTGTGTTTCTTTAATGACTCCCTTCAAGAGGCTGTGAGCTATCTAGAGATGGAGATTTCACAGGTTTATTCCCCCCTACAATATACCTAACACTCTTTGCAGTGCCTAGTATACAGCTCACTGGGAACAAATTAATGAATATTTAGCATTTAAGAGTTTTCTGTCAGTTTCCTGACAAATGAGAAATGCTTATTCCTCAAAACTCAGTTGGTCTTCAATGAATAATAAGCTAAAGAACATCAAAAAAATTGTACAAGCTAGTCCTGGTGATACATGCTTATAATCCTGACATTCTGGGAGGCTGAGGCAGGAAAGCAAGTTTGAGCCCACAACGCGAATTAGTGACTTAGTAACAATCTGTTTCAAAATTAAAAAAGGCTGAGCTTTTAGCCTGGTGTAGAGGCTCTGCGTTAAAACTCTACCACTGCAAAATAAAATAATAATGATAATAGTGAGGGTGAAAAGAATTTGTTCAGTTTAGAACACTTGCTTCCCAGCAAAACTGACAAAGAAATTGCAGTTCTCATGAGTGGGGAACAAATGCCACTGGAGCCTTGTTGAAAGACTGAAGATGCAGTGAAGCTCCTCAGAGGACACAGGACACACAAGCACAGAGGGGACCCAACTCAGCCTGTGAGCGGTGCTGAGGCTGAGAAAGCGTGGCTTAGAAGAAACTCACTCCAGTGACAGTGTGGCATGGCAGGAAAGGAAAGCTGGCTGGAAGGGCTCCCGGTGTTTCAGTGGAGACAAGAAGACGGTCATGTTGGCTGCTGACCTTGAGGCAGCCCGGGATGCAAAAGGTTGTCTTCCCAGCAGCTGATCATGCTGTATTGATAAAACAACAGGAATAGCCACTTCCAAGTATCTGTGACATTTCCACTGAATGTTTAAAGAAAAAAGAAAAGAAAGGAAAAGAGAAGAGAGTTTAGGGCTGAGGATAGAACTCAATGGTGCTGCACTTGCCTGACAAGCACAATATCCTGAGTTCAATCCCCGGTACTGGGAAAAGGAAGAAAAAAAAAAAGCTTAAACTTCCTTGATTCATTGAAAGCTACAGTGAGTCAAGGGTTAGGCCCCGGGGAGAAGTAAATGAGATGAAATTGGAAGCACCAGGTTAAAAAGCTGCAGGGCAAAAGTTCATTTACATCAATAAGCATTAAACTTTCTTTGAAAAATTATGGTAAGATGTAATACCTTCTGTGTCAGCCAGGCTGGAAGATGCCAGAGCATTGAGCTCGAAATCCTAAAGGTTCCAAGCAACACATGTGTGTTTCCTAATCTTGCTTCATCTCCTCTTCCTTTCTCGGAGCCCAGGGGAACAAAGGTTTTGCTTCATGGATGTAGCCAGGAAGGGACAGTAAGAAGTGGCTGGACCTTTTATCTTTCTGCACAGAGATGACAATTTTGCTTCTCTTCGTGTCATTGCTGAAGCAAATCATATGGCCGCACCACACTTCAAGGGTTGAGGGGGTTCCCAAAAGGGCAGACAGGAGGAACAGCACCTGTATGTACACCATTCAATTAGACAAGTGAGGAGGGATTTCTAGCTATGAGCATCATGAACACTCAAAGAACATGGAAAAGCTAATCTAGAAATTTTTTTTTTTAAGACAGTGTCTCACTTTGCAATTCAGGATGACCCTGAGCTCAGCCTCAGCCTCACATCACAGCAATCCTCCTGCCTCTGCCTCCCAAGTGCTGGGATTACAGGCGTGTGTCACCACGCCTAGCACTGTGGTATGTGGTACTGATTGCTGCTGGGTGTAAGTCTCCACTCCCAGTATTGTATGTGGTTACCAGGGGATCGAACACGGGCCCTTGCACTTGCAAGACAGGCACCAGAACCACTGATCTAAATCCCCGGCCCTAGAAATTATTAACTATTCATATATTTGAAGAAGATAATCATACTAGTCCCCCAAATAATGTAGCTTTTCACAGCTGGAGATGTAAAAAGAGATTTCTCATGAAATTTGATGTGGGACCTTGATCCTGCCCTCTTAGAAGCTGTTTTTTTCTTCCATCAGAGCAAGCTTAATAGGTAGGATACTGTGGAAGCACCCAAAAAGAGGGAACAGAGATGTTGAAATCTCAGCAGGTGGGATGTGGGACATAGGAGTCACTGGATAAGGTCAGCAGTTGATACTTTGTACAGATTCCAAATCACTTTAACTTGGGAAATAAAACCAAAGCATGGGTGTCCCTGCTGGGTCTGGATGCATATGATCATTTGATAAATGCCTCTCTGAAAAGCAGTGGAATAAGAAAAATAGCTAAGGCCATTGCCAATGATTAGGAAGTGAGCTATTGGCAGGCCTAGATGCACGTCTTAACATGCGGTTCATCTTGGGGGAAACATTTCAAAGTGACTCAGAGAGGATGTGGGTAGATGACCTGTCCAGTGGAAACTTGGAGGCAGCCCTTGGTTAGGGTGGGGACCGGGAGCAGGTGGGCACCCCAGGAACCAGCTTTTCAAGCAAAGGGAAGGGCACAGGCTCTACCTTGTGCTGTTTACAACTGAGTCACCAGCCACATGCAGCCATTTACGCCCGGCCTTGCCAACACCTTCATCCTAAACTTCTGGCCCCCAGCTCTATGAGGAAGTAAATTTCTGTTGTTTGAGGCACAGAGTAGTGAGTCAGGACTTAGTTACTGTAGCCCTTGGTAGAAATGTCAAATATCTGATTACTTGTTTGTATTGATTACATGTGGAAACTAGCATTTTAATTATATTAAATATTGCTAAAAATGATTTTCACACTTTTAATATAGCAATTAGAACATTTAAAATGACATCTGTGGCCAGTGATTTATTTCTGTTGAACAGTCCTCCTCTGAGACAAGAACACTAAGAAGAAACTCCTTCTGTTTGCTGGGGGGAACTGGAAGTTTACTTACTGCCCCTTGGGGCTATCACAAGTGGCCAGAATTCTGTGTGTCTGTTGATCTACTCTTCATACACTAAATGCATACATTAAAAGCTGGGATGTATCTAAAAGAATTTGAACATTAAGACAAGCTAGGAAAAAATAGAATTTATGTCAGAAGGACAAGGAAAAGTATAACAAACACCAGAATAAGATTATTTTTCCCTTCTGATCCCATGTCATTTCTTTCATTTTGAAGTAACTATCAGATGTGTGTTAGGTGTGAACATTAGGAAATTTGGAAGGAGGAGTAAACTGGCCCCCTGTGGTCCTGAAGAAAATACAGACAGGGCAAAAGAAAGAGAGGGTAAAAATAGAAGATACTGTGAAGGTAAAATTGTGAGACTCAAGGAAAAGCAACATCACTTTATTGAAGCAAGATGGGGTTTTCTGGTACTTACCTGTTTTATTATTAAAATTTAGAATCATCCTCATCAGTCATGCATTTTTTCTTTTTCTAACTTGATCAGAGCCCATTATAATCTCATCTGTCATATCCTGGGCCCGAAAAGATGAGACCCATTCTAGTGATTTGTGTATCCATGTGCCTGAGGGGATGAGAGACCCCATCACCTAGATAGATGCTTGCTCCTAATCCACAGTCTTCACCTCCATGCTGCCTTGGGCACTGCTGAACAACTTGAATGTCTGGCAGAAGTGCTGCTGCTCAATAGAGCTCATGCTGGGTAACCTTGTAAGCCCTCTATCCAAGAGGCTTTATTCACTCCCTTCTCCACTGGCCACAGCCTTTCCCTGTGATTCTGCTCCTTGGGATGCCCGTTTGGTTTCTAATTAAGTGGCTTTAGGATCACAGCTTGAATGCTTTCAAAGATGTCCAAACCTTACGCGTCTCCCTCTGCTGTACATGCAGAAGCAGGCAGCAGGCTTCTCCCCTGGCAGGTGAGGCCTTGGACAGTAGCAACTGAACTTACCTTTCTACCCTCTCACTGGCATCTTGCCTCTTTCTCGATGTGCTCTCTGGCTCCATCCCCTCGACTTCCTCACCATCTTCCTTCCCTATGGAATGGCTCCGTCTTACTTGCTATCTCTGTAGTAGAGGATGTTGCAGCCTCTTAGCATATTTCAATGCTGTCTCCTCCTTAGAGTTTCTCTTGCTTTCATAATCTAGTTTGATTCTCCAAGCTTCTCATGCCAGCTTCTCATTCTCCTGCCTCCTTCCAGGCATGCTTTCTGCCTGGTTTCTGCCTCACTCTGGCCATGAAACTATTAAATTGTTTACTGTGTTCCATACTTTATGTATCTCAAACTCTCCTGGCCCCAAAGCCCTCTGATGATCCTGTTTAAATGCAGATTCCAACTGTTGGGTCTGGGAAGGAGGTTCCACATCTCTAAACAGCTCCCAGGTAGCCAAAGTGGAGCAAACTGGGGACAATCCTGAGTCATGCATCCTGCTCAGCTAACTTGAACTACATAACAGCAAAGACGAGCGCTCTGTTCTCACTTCTGTGGGTCCCTTGGAGTGTGTGTAAAGCTGTACAGAGATTGGGTAATCAGTCTATTTTTCAAAAAAATGTTAAGAGCAGTTTTAGGTGCACAGCAAAATTGAACAGGAAGTGCACAGTTCCTGTTATCTCCTTGCCCTGCAGACAGCCTCCCTCTCTGTCAACAGTCATTTTTGTCCTTAAACTTGGCCCTGTTGAGCAATGCTTGAACAAATACTGCACAGTTCCAAGGGTGGCCATCATGCATTGCATGGTTGTTTATGGGGTGTATTCGTTAGTATAGATCTTACCTCCTGACCTGGGCCCAGAGCCTCCTCCTCCACACCCTGACACCTTGCTAGGTGCAGATCCGCATCTCACCTGTCACACACTGCGCCTCTGAGTCTGTGCTGTGCACTGTCCCTCCAGGCTGACATCAACTTTATTTTAGCACCATTTTCACTGCAGAGGTTACAGATCAGACAGAGACAAATTCTTGCAAGAAAAAGCTTGGCCTTTCTGCCTACAATCCGGTGTGTCTGCTGAAAATCACAATCTGCAGTCCAGACGATTACAGCGGTTTATTGAGTGCATGAACCAGCAGACAGGCATGTAGGAAGGACTCTGCCATTGATGGGATTTATAGACTCCAGTGATGGCACAAGTTCCACCAGGCTCTGAGTGTGCGGCCGCAGGACTTGGGGCGTTTATATCACAAGCATTCCTTTGGTCTGATTTTATACATTGTAAATTCTAAGGAAACAAATTGCCCCTCACTTTATTACAGCATAGTAGTTAAGAGACTTAGTACTTGTGGAACATGAAAACCGAGGAGCCCTGGAGACCAGGAGATTATAAAACAGAAGCTTGATGTTACCTCAACCTGACAAAATAGGACTCAGCTCCAGCTCCATTAATACAGCTTGTCATCTTGTGACTGTTCCGTCCTGTAATTCCATACTCACTATGTGGATGTGATGTACATCCTCCTGTTTATTCACTGTTTGATATTTATCTAGCTTCCTGGTGGAAGTGAGGACTTGCAGAATCCAAAATAAGTGTCACTCCTGATGATACTGAGAAGGTGAGGCAAGCAGCAGGGTCCTGGCCCCCAGGCCTTGTGTCTGGCATTTCCATCATGTGCAGGAAAACAGGGAGACAAAGAAGAATGGGAGGTGATATTAAAGTTTCTCTACCTTTGTGCCCTGAAACCAGCAAAGCTGAAAGTATTTTCTGCTCCTTTATATTGGGTGCTCTCCATTGAATTATATTGTTATCTTTCTGTAGTTCTTCTACACAAAAGCATTCTTCTGTTCTACATTTTCACTGTTTTACAAAGTTTCCAATGTCTTTTAGTCCAGCTCTTGGTCCCTTAATCTTTTTCTTTCTCTCTATAAAATGTCATTTCCATCTGCTTCCTGTTTTCATTCTTTAGCATTTCTCCCTTCCTGGGCTAATAATTACTCCTTGCTCCTTTTCCATTCCATTTTTACCACCTGCTTGAGCATCCCCCTGAAAGCCTTCTGTTCACTTTTATCAGGATGACAAGTGTTCTTTCCTGGAGGTGTTCTGAATTGTCTGTCTTATTGTGTTTGGATGAGGCTTGGTAATTTTCAATGAAGCCCTTAATCCAAGTACTTGACTGAAAATTAGCAGGCTTCTCTATGGAGGATGACAGTCAAAAATAGCAGCCTGTGTAAGAAAAAATGTAGTTGGAGCACAGAAGCTAGCAATAGCCAGCACTGAACCACCTCAGAAACCAAGAAGCGGCCTGGTGACATTGACAAAGGCGAAGCATAATTTACAGCCCAAGTGATATACGGAGCAGTGTATTCAACTATTTTCAACTAGGGCTCTGTCTTCCTTTCCCTTAAAATAACCTCTCTTTGACAAAGTTCACACTTCGCCTTGCACCAAAGTTGAAAGAAATGATGCATCTTGCATCATCCTGGGAACTAAAAATAGGGGTTTGGGAACAAGTTTCCATTTTTGGTGAAATGGCTGGATTTCTTTCCTAAGTATTTAGGGGTGAAGTTTTCTCACCCTATGAATTTCCCTGTAAAAATGCAGGTGTTATTTAGAAGAATCATGCAGGTCATGAAGGAATCACTTTAGTTTACTTCTTTGCATTTCTAAACTTTTTGAAAACTTTCATGTTAGCCAGAATTTTACCTGAATATTCAGAGATTTTTTCATTATGATTGCTATTAAAAAATTATTTTCAGTAGTGCATATTAATAATACAGAACTGTGGTATATCTGTGTAATATATTTTGATTATCTTCAACTTCATGTCTCATTATTTTCCCCTCTTTTTTTAACCCCTTCCTCATCTCTAAAGTCTACCTTTAGTTTCCTAGAAAACAGAATCATTTCTGTAATCAGAGTGTAAGACAATCAAGTTTTAGAGTCAGTAACAGTCCTCTCTCCTCTGCTCTCTGTACAGTCACTGGTGAAGTTTTGTATTAAGAAACCTACCTGTGCCAGATGCAACCTCCCATCTGCAGTGTAGGGATAAAGATATGCCCTGCCTTGGGGCACGGCCTCTCATAGGAGCAGATAAATAATACCTGATCTGTCCAGTAGGTGGGCAACAGGTCCACCTTCTCACAGGTACAGGTGTCATCTCAATTTCTGGGGAATTGGAAAGGACATCACAGGAGTGGTAGCATTTCAACTGTTTCTTAAAGAATGAAATTTCGTTTCCTAGGTGACTGTAGGGAGAGGGAGAAATCCCTAAGCTTAGGAGAAGCAAAGTCAAGGCCAGGGCTTCTGCAAATGTCTCACTTTTCTGGAGAAGCAGGAATGTTGGGAGAGATACAGATATAGAGGATGCTCAGTCTGACTGGGCTACAAAATAGCATGCAATGAATAGTTCATAAACAGATTCATTTTTTACAGTCCTGGAGCCTGGAGATCCAAGATGAAGGTCCTACTAGATGTAGTGTTTGGCAAAAGCTTTCTTCCAGATCCAAAGTTGGCATCTTCTATGCCCACTCACATGATAGAAGAGGGAAAAGCTCTCCTTCAGGCCTCTTTGATCAGGGCACTAATCACATTTACAACCTAGTTCCTCCTAATCATAACCTTGGATGTAAGGATTTCAACATAAGGATCTAAAATGCCTCACAGCACATTGAGCACTTGAGAACCAGTCTGTTGGCGACCTTGTAGGTCTCTCTAGAAGATTTGATGTTTTCCAATAATGATGTGATTTACAAGCAATAAGTGGAAGTTTTGTGAAAACAGAGTGATTACTTCATTTTCCTCTTTCACAACATAATTCCGGCCACGTGGTAGCAGACATTGTAAAGGAGAAAATGAAAAAGGAGGCCAGAGACTGGGGCAGGGGCTGTAACCAATATCTAGGCCGCAGAGATAGAGATTCTGTAGAACTAGCAGCAAGGAGAAAGGGAAAGTGAGACTTGCACTCAGCTGATCATACAACGGCTCTTAGATAAGGTCCAAGTCAGAAGAATGATGCCACCAGGGGCCAGGGCCGCCATGATGCATGCAGCCAAGCATTCTCAGTGGAAAGAGGATTTAGGAATCAAATGCTCAACCTACTGCAAAGAACAGACGGAATGTTTTATTCATTTGAATATTGAGTAAGGCAGCAGGTGTGTTAGTCTAACATTTGCCAGGCATCTGAAGATTATGGAGAGAGAGAAATGAGCATGGTAGCATTTACAGCAATGCTGGAGTATAGTAGCTTGTCCTAGTCCTGGTCTCTGGTGTGCCCTGCAGAGATATCTAAGAGAATCTCCTTAAATACACTGCAATATATTGGTAATCCCACAACCCCCCAAAATGTTATATCCTTACTCCTGTGACAGGTAAATGTGACAGTGTTGGAGAAAGGGTCTTCAGAGATATAATTAAATTAAAGATATTGAAGAGGTTATCTTAATTTCCTAAGGGAAAGTGTCCCAAATCCAATGCAGAATGTCTTTACAAGAGCCAGAGGGGAGAAGCCAGTCAGAGATTAGAGGGATGCTTCCACAAGCAAGGAAAGCCATGGAGCCACCCACAGCTAGAAGATTAGCACATAATGGACTCTTCTCTAGCCTTCTGAAAGAGCATATCCCTGCTGATACTTCAGTTTCAGAACTGTGAAAGTATATGCTTTTGTTTTTAGCCACCTAGTCTTGTGGCCTTTCGTGTAGAAACTTGAGCAAACTAACACACATCAGCAAACTCTTGGGACTGAGGCTGGAGTGAATGGAGATGGCAAGTGTAAAAAATGGAAGAACAGGGGCTGGTAAGATGATGGATGTCACCAGTGGCAGAACTGAGCAAGGAGCTGAGTCCAAGAGAGAGGGTGACCCTTCCTGATGGGGAGATAAAAGTATACACAACACATAGACATTAAGACTAGGAGCAGCCCAAATATGAAGGAGAGGACAAACTCTGCCTGCACCTGGGGCAATACAAGAGAGCGTACGTAGTCACTGGTTTATTCTCTAAAACTAACTGGCTCTTCAGTCATCTGTGACCCAGGCTTTGCGAACCGGCTTTGCTCACTCCACACCACACAGCGCCTTCACCCCTGTGCTCACTTCTGTCCATACCCTCGGTTTCCCTTGCCTTAGGGTTGGAATCTCCAGCACTCTGGAGATTCCAAAGCACTGCCTCCATCACACTCCAAGACCCCTCACTTCATTTTGGAAATCCCACCACCGTGTCCCTCTCTGTCCTACTATGTCAGCACTTGCTTTCTGTGGTTGACATCTGCTCACCTTGGACAGTGCCATTATTTACCTCTTTCTTGAGCCCCTGCCTGTGTCTCTGTTTGCAATCATCAGTGGAATGGAAGACTGAGTGAGAGTAAGTATCCATTCTCCTTCTGCTCTAAGCACTGAGCAAGAGACAGCTGCATCTCTTGCTGCCTGGATTAGGCTAGTCAAGTCCTCCTTTGTAGAACTGTAGATGTCGTAACCAGGAGGAAGAAAGCAGAATCTCCATTAAAAGAAGAAAAAAATGAAAAGATAACCTTCCTTGTCCATCCTATTGAGGCATTAAAAGCTGAGTAAATAATGTCTGGTTGGCTGACAGAGAACTGTGGTGGGAAAAAGTCAGGTTTCTGAACCTGAGTTAGGTAGGCAGTGGTTCCTAAGTGGGGTGGACTGTCTCGAATATTTCACTGTTGCAGAAGCCATTTGAGTCTGGGGAGTCTTTGAAATTATTCAAGGACCTTTTCCTGAAGGCTTGCCAACCCTTGCGTGGTCAAGGAGTCTCCATTCTGTACGAGAGATTACAGACAAGCATGAGATAAACTGGGCCTCTCTCAGCTGGGTCAAAGCCTGGAATCACCCCAGCCTTTCTTAGACACACTTGGGTTTTTTTTTTGTTTTGTTTTGTTTTTGTTTTGGTTTTTTTTTTAGGTTTTTTGAGACAGGGTCTTGCTTTGTGGTTCAGGCTGGCCCTGAGCTCAGCCTCAAACTCACATCATAGCAATCCTCCTGCCTCTGCCTCCCGAGTGCTGGGATTACAGGCGTGAGCCACCACGCCCAGCACTGTGGTATGTGGTACTGGTTGCTGCTGGGTGTGAGTCTCCACACCCAGTATTGTTATGTGGTTACCGGGGAATCGAACCCGGGCCCTTGCGCTTGCAAGACAGGCGCCGGAACCACTGAGCTAACTCCCCGGCCCCTTAGACACACTTGGGACCTGGGAAATGGAAGGTGGCCTCATGCTGAGCAGTCAGGGACCAGATTCAATTGAACAGCTCATCTGCTGGTACTGGCCACTTTGGCCCTTCTAATGCTGAGGCATCTCAACAAGAGTTCTAGATTCCTCCACGGTATCCATCCCCTCGCACTCAGAGCGCTGTGTGTGACTTTGGAAAACCAGTAGGTAAGTGAGCATGACTCTTGCCCCAGTAACTTCCAAGAGAAAAGAGAAAATTAGAAAAGAATACTGAAATCTAAGCTCCCCAGAAAAACACTCTTCCTGGTAAGCAGGCTAAAGCACAGTCACTCACCGGTGTCCTGGGGAGTCAGCCAGCTTGCATCAGTGGTGAAGGATCATTGTCCTGGCTGGCTTCTGTCCCTTCATCTGCTGCCGCACCCTGATCCTGCAAGCTCAGTGTCATCATCCCATCAGCCTGGTCAACCATCAAGATCATGGTTGTCTGTAAACAATCAATATCCTATTTCTCTGCCACCACTCTCTGTTCAGTGAGAAGGAAGGAGTTTCATCAGGAAGGAAAGTTTGTTATTCATGGAACTTGAAGAAATGGAAGGTCTTGAGAGCAAGAGGTTCAAAAGATGGGAAAGATTATCATCTGAAGAAAATGGAACCAGTCATCAAGTGTCGAAAAGCCAAGGGGGGAAAGTGCGTTGTGCCGCCAGGAAGTAACAGTTTCCAAAATGCCATCCACTGGCTTAAGTTCTTCAGATCAGAAAACAGAGTTGTTTGCTGAGAGGAGCTTTTTCTCTGGAGGCTGTGAAAACCCCCTGGGCCTCTAGCTCTTCTAAGAACTGAGCCACGCAGGACGTTCACACATGAAGGTTGAAATGATTCTTTCACAACGATAATCTAAATCTAGATCATATTGAATCTGTTTTCTCTCTGGCACTGAAATATTTTCTGAGGTACTCACATTGAAAATATGAATTACCCACACTCTCTTTAGAGCCCTGTCCAATTACAAGTAGATGAAAATCTCCTTGGTGCAGAATCCTTTAACACATGCAGAAGGAAAAGGAGAAATATATACTTATAGAAGATCTGGTAGGCAATACAACCACATAACCTCAGGGTGAACAGGATAAGATATTTACTCAAGACTTACATTTCTTTTAAAAACAATTACTTTTGATATGTATCTAAAGTACTTCACCTGTCATTTAGGATAAAGATAGATTAAGCTTTTACTTGGGAATGAATTAGAAGCCCTACTGGTTGAGGCAGCTAAGAGAATGTGTATTAGCTTGCAGAAAACTAAAGAAAAATCCAGTGAAGGAGACTTTACAAGGAAAGGTAATGTTGTCTTTGAAATGGAAATATGCTAAAGGAGACATGGGTCACTGGAGCTTAAAAGAAACATTAAAAGTGAGAGGAGTTTTCTCTTCCTGCATATGTGAGCTTGGGCTCTGGCATAGGGTATAAAAAAGATCTGGAGAACCAGATGTAGTTATTCAAAATATATGAGGCGACATTGAAGCGAAGAGAAAAAGATGAAATGTAGGCCGTGGTCAAACCATGTCCATCATCATATCCCATCTCTGGACACTGGTTCCAACTCTGAGATCTTCTCTGATCTTACTTTTATTGTTTTTCAAAGCATTAAAATACAACTCTTATTCTAGAGTAACTTTTTTATCTTCCAAAATAGCAGATGATTTATTTTCAGTAATAGCTATGAAAGAAATATTTTGGAAGCATTTGATAAAAACAGTGTACTTCACCTTTTTGGGTGGTTCAGTAATCAGAGCCATAGGAGGGCCCATCCTCACAAGGAAAAGCAAAGGGGGGCAGATATCAGGGGCTCGTGCCAGGGTGTGCCAAGTGGGTGTCTAGGGGCCTTTACAGAGCTTAGAATCCTGAGTTAGAGATCAGCCAGGCCTCTTTGAAAGCTTACCACAGGGAGCAGGGAGTAGCCGGAAGTGCTAGAGGAAGAACTTTGGTGAACAGCCACCTTTCTGCTGTGTGTCCTCGGACAGGTTATTTAGCTGCCTGACTCTCCGATGTCTTAGGTACATGGTGGGCATAAGAAAGACACTCATCTGACACAGTGGTTGAAGGGAATGCAGGTGGCTGTCAGGGGAGAGGAGCTAAGGCCTATAAACTCCCATAGCAATGTTGCTGCTCTCCTAGAGATAAGGATGGCCCAGCTGATCTTTAGCATCTAGAAGAAGGGAGTCAAAGCCAACTGTCTATGACTGGCTGTCTTGTGGGGGTGATGGCAGTGGAGAAGCAGGCATTCGTGGTCAGGAATACAGAATGTTGATGGCATGAAGATTCCCTGGTTTCTAGTCCACAGCCTTCAGCTCTGTTCACTAGGCCCGCTAGTCAGGTTCTGGATAGATGTCCAGGGACTTCACAAGGGGGTAATACTTGGCTTCCGGCCCTAGGGACTTCTATTCTCATTGTCAGTGCCTTGCAGATTTTGAAAGCCCAGGTCAGTGTAGAATTGCAAAAGAGGAGGAGAGTAGGTGTCAATCAGGAAGGCTTGCTAGAGGAGGCAGTTTCTCAAATTTTTCCTTAGTGTCTTTCTCCAAGAAAAGTAAGAGAAACTCAGAACTACTATATATGAATAAATCATTATAGATATGTCAAAAGTTTATCTACATTAAAAAAAAATAAGGTACATGGAAAGGCACCCTCCAGTTATTTACAATATGGGGTTCCCCTTTCTCAGAACGATGCCATAATTTACATCTGCACAGTACTTACACACAAGGCAAACTTATTGCAAGCTTTAATTTGGGGTTGAAATATACCCTAGTGTCTTTTACAGCTGTTGTTATGAGCCTGACATTTATTAAGCAGGACAGTTTGGGAAAGTAGCCAACTCAGGACCCTGGTTTCCACTGACACTCTCCCTCTGCCTCCCTTCTTTATTCTGCAGTTGCTTCTGTCTGACCCTGCAGCTCCCTCAACAGCTGGGCACTGGCAGCCACAGCTGTCAGCAGGGGAGCCAGGACAGGGGTGGTGAGCACAGGTCAGCAGACCACTGTGCTGTGGGCTGAGGCCAGGTGAGGAATGAGCCAGCGTTCGACCAGCTTAGTCAGCGGACCAGGTCCTGAAGAAAAGCATGGGAGCCTCGAGAAAATACTTGTATTTTTCCAGGATCATTTTCCTGGTCTTTCAGTTAACCTGACAAGTTTTAAAATTGTGTTATTATGAATGATTGCTTTACTCTGACTGCCGGATTAAGGTTTGGATCTTTCTCTTTTCTTCCTTGTAACTCACAGATGTGGGAGGAGGCCATTGCCTTGGGTAAGGAACTCGCAGAGCAGTATGAAAATGAAATGTTTGATTATGAACAACTCAGTGAGCTGCTGGTAGGTCTTCTCGGTGTTCACCCTCCCTACCCCATTTAAATGTACACTAGTAGTCTAAGCTTGCTTCCCTGGAACCTCCCATTTTCTTGTTGGGATCTGTCCCCCTCCGCAGCATTCTCGGTACTGGCTTAGTCCATCATACTGTCCAAAATTATGGTCTTAGTGTATTTGCTGGTCACTTCTGACCAAATGAGTATCCACTTTTTATCCCTATATCAGCTTTTGTCACCAAGCACTGAGACTTTGGTGAATGAACTGTACATAAAGAATGGCCAGGGGCCTGTGTCTCATGGTCCCCAGAGCCCCAGAAACTCCAAGTGGTCTTATAGTTTAACACTGTGATCCCTCTTCTCCAAGATGGCAGTGGGTGGATAGTAGCCAGACCTTTGTTCTCCATGGAATCTCTGGAAGTGTCTGACTACTGCTGCCTTCTAGGCTACCTCATTTTTTGTAATTCAGCAAACTACATTTATGATGTGGTAATGTTTGTCATTAATTTGAAGCAAAGTAATTCTGTTCTTTTAAATTCCTCTACCATGTGGCCCCAGTATTTTATTCGTACCACTTAAAAAACACTAAAGACTAGTCATTTAGTCAAAAAGGAAAACATCTTTATATTCCTTCTTTGATTATTAAAGATGCCCGTAAATCACAACTGGATGCTGCGTTTGCCTTGTTTATTCTAATCCTTTGCTTAATGATGGAGAATTAGTGAAAAATAACACCCGAACTATGAGTAAATTCTGAATTCAAGTGCGGGCCTCAGGGGCTGTCCTCAGCACCCTGTGAGAGTTGCCAAAGCTTGGAGAGCCTGCCAGAAATATAGTTGCTCATATACTCTGGATGACCCTGAAATGCATTTTCTTTCTTCCTTCCAGAAAAAACAGGCTCAATTTTATGAAAATATCGTCAAAGTAATAAGACCCAAGCCTGACTACTTTGCTGTTGGCTACTATGGACAAGGATTCCCCACCTTCCTTCGGGTAACTGCTTCCTCAGCAGACAGGCCTTTGCCCCTGCACCTGCATAGCAAAGTCATATATATATATATATTCATTCACATTGTAGTGTATCCATCACCACTCCTTGTACAGAATGCTTTCATTTTGCAAAGTAGAGGCATCTCTGCATACCAGCACCCATAAACCTGTCCCTGTGTACAGGACTAGCCCACGCAGTCTGGCTTGTTCCAGAAGGTGAGGTTAGTTGATCTTGTCACTCAAAGCCCTCCCTAGGTGACTGGGGTTTGTGGCCCTGTCTGATCACTACTGGCATTTTTTTCCCTACTGTCTTCATTGTGCAGCTGACACAGTGGTCCATCAGAAACCCAGATTCTAGAGGAAATCTTCCCACTTAAATAACAAAAACAGATTTTTCAGGTACAAGCGCTACATTAGGGAGGAATGTAAATGTAACCCTAAATAAAAAGCAAAGCTAAAGCACCGAAAGAGCTTGGAGTTGAAGTTCCTCAGTGTATCATAAAGTTTTATTCAGTATACATGTGTCTCCACAACAAAGACAGAAAGGCTGACCTTTCACTGAGCAGACCTGTGATATACTGGAGTGTTAGACTCGGGCAGGGAGGGGCCTGTGGACGTGGTCCGTCTGTGATATGGTGACCGCCAACTACAGATCTACAAGGAGTGAGAATCCCAGCATCTGGAGCAAGGTAGCAGCCCACTCTCGATATCAGAATCAGATACCTGGGAGAGACATGTTCCAAGAGTCAACAGCCACCACGTTGTGCGGGGGGCTCACAGGTACTGCAGGTCAGGGGGACTGTCCTGGGAAAGGACAGAATGCCACGTGTGAATAAAGAGCTTCACAGGCTTGATGAATATTGAACTGACTTTCTCGCTACACCTGAATAATTTTGTGGGGCTGTAGCAATATATTCATTACGCTTCACAGATCACCAGGCAGGGGTCAGTCTGACAATGACATTAACAGTACCAAAAAGTGGGTGGAATGTTGGCAACTTAATGCTGTGAGGAGATCGGCCTTTGGGTGGATTCACTGTCCCTTTGGCTCTGTTTTTCTCCAAAAATCAATCTCATTCTTATTTTTTTTTTGCATCCATATTAATATTTATAGTTCTCACAGGAATAAATATTTTTGACTATATTTATATTTCCTTCCCATTTTCATGTTTGAAGGGACTACTTCAGAATGCACAGTAATTGACATTTCTAGAAAATGTTATTAGTGTTTCCATCTATAACTCACTAGTGTTTTTCTATTAAAGCCTTTACATACATTTTATTATTATGCTTTCTTCCAGTGTAAGGCATAATAAATGCACGTTAGTTTCATTGGAACCCGCTATATATTAAATCTTATGGAATTTCTGGAATGTTTGGTTTTATATAGCACTGTAAGATGTCCGTACTGTGTATTTATATTTCTAATTAAGACTACATATTACTTTGGTTTCTGCTTGACAGTTTTTCAAAGAAATAGAACATTTGTCTTCCGTAATGGTCTTGGAAGACATACCTAACTAGAAAGTGGGGAAAAATAGTCAATTTTTAAACTGTTCCTTCTTTAGTAACTGGTAAAAAACTCAGAATAAATTAGAAGTAAAGAAGGAAACTGTCTCAATCTACTCAGGCTCTGCTGTGACAAAATACTTACACCAGATAGAATATAAACCACTGAACATTATTTCCTACACTTCTGGAGGATGGGAGGTTCAAGGTCAAGGTGCCAACAGATGCAATGTGTAGAGAGATAGAGGGGAAAAATAGGTCTCCCTGTGACGTTCTCATCTCAGAGGTCCTACCTTTAGTATTGTCTCCTCCATGACTAAGACCTCACTTATACATAATGTGGGTGGCACAGTCAGATGATATCAGGAGTAAATTCATTGAATGTTGTAGGATCTCTTTCTGTCTCTTAGAAAGCCCATTAATTAGACAAATCTTAATTTGACTTCAAGCTGAGTCTCTGAGAAAAAGAAAAAGTCTAAAATGTAAAAATATCAGCAAAATTCTGTTCTTTGTGCCTGTCTGTCCATCTGCCTGTCTCTCTGTCTGCTTCTTCACCAGAACCACCCCAACTTGCTCTTACCCATCAAGGACATAGGGACAAATGCTATCTATCATCCAGGGATTGGTGCAGATAAGGCAGGGCTGCTCCTGACTCCTGACCAGACCAACTGGAGACTCATACCAGTGTCTCCTGATTGAAATAGCACATGCCATGCTGCAGCCAGGACCCACTGTGTCAAGTGTGGTTCCCAGTTCCCATTGCCAGGCTCCATGACTTCTGCTTGCTGACCTCTCCTTGCTGGGGTTTCTAGTTAGGCAGAGACAGCTCTAAGAAGGGGCACATGGAAAGCAGAAGACAGATGGCTTCAAAAACCAGCAGTGTCTTTACACCCTGTATCCATCTACATTGCTGTGTGATTCAGCTGACATTCAGAACACACTCGTTAAATCCGTGAAGGAACTGAAACCTGTTGAATTTCGAAAGAACTCTTCCTGTGATGGGTTTACAGAGTGACTCTGTCATCTCCACACGGAGATGGCCTTGAAGCCTGCATGAGGGAAATGCTTATCTACTTAAGCCTCCCCGACCAGGTCACAGAGTCTGGCCATCTGTAACAACCCAGATGGACTCTCCAATTGGAAATGTGTCATTGGAAATGGAGCAAATCCAGCCCTTAGAAGAAAAACCTCTATATACTTTGTTTCTTGTCATTTGTTGCTAAATAGTGATCTGCCTGGCAACTGATTGTAATGAAGGAAGTCATACCATCTACCATCTCCAGCTGCTTGCCACTAGGGAAAGAGTTGGTTCGGGATGGCCCCACTCGAGCTGTGGCCCCACCTTTATCTTCTGCAGTTTTAAATTCTCCTGGCAGAACAAAACCCACTTAATTAGGGCTATAAGGGTAAGACAGGTGCCCTCTGTTTTTATATAAGGTCTTTGGCCAGATCCAGGAACACAAGTAATATAATAGCTGATAAATATGAGAAAAGCATAAAAGGTTTCATTCATTTTACTTGCACATGGGAATCTTCACAAAAGAGTGAATCTAAACAAAAAGCCAAAATGTGATGCTTTTGTACTTTTTAGACAATGAGTAATAACTCTGTAAAGGAGAGATGGATGCCTGGAGTAGGATAGTAAACTCTAGAGATGGTACTAAAAGATATGCAGGAGGGGCAGAATGTAAAAGGTAGTGAGACAAAATAGTTACCTTAGAGTTTGTTTATTCAGATTCCTCACAGCCCCTGTTTTCCAGCCTTGATATTGGAAGGCCATCCCTCCTGGATACTGCATGGCTGGTAGGAAAATACAGGTCGGATTGCCCTTTCTGAAGAGACAGTTCCTCAACAGGTTGGGCCTGGGAAGATCCAGTGTACCAATTTGGCATTTGGCACAAACTTAACTCCATGAGGGCCTACCAGAGAGGTGTGAACATTGTTTCCACTTTATCCTAGCTGCCTTGATTTTTTCTGACCATGCCTGAGGCTCTGATTGCTCCCTGGTTTTTCATAATTTTTTTAATTGGTTGTCACTGCTGAGACTGAAACATATTGCAAGATTCCAATAATGCAAGGTTCATGGCTTTCTAAACAGTATTGACTTAGATAGCGTTTGTCCCTGTGTCCTTGATGGGTAAGAGCAAGTCAATTACAAGTTGTTCTTAAATGCAGTGACATTTAAAAAAAAAAAAAAGACCTGTCAAGCATATTTGAAGACCTATGCTTTTGCACGTGAGCTTTTCCCAGCTCTTCTCCTTGGTGTTATTTAATAAATGTCATTGTTTCCAGGGAAAAGTTTTCATTTACCGGGGGAAGGAGTATGAGCGCCGGGAAGACTTTGAAGCTCGTCTATTAACACAGTTTCCAAACGCTGAGAAAATGAAGACAACATCTCCACCAGGCGATGATATAAAAAACTCTCCTGGCCAGTGTATCCTTTAAGACACTATAACAACTTCAGAGTGACCGTTAACACCCTTGGTTTTGAAAGCTGGGAGTGGGGCTCTTCTCACCACTGACATCTACAGTGTCTTTCGATCCTTGACCTCCCTTACTGCAGATATTCAGTGCTTCACAGTGAAGCCCAAACTTGACCTGCCCCCCAAATTTCACCGGCCAGTGTCTGAGCAAATTGTCAGGTAATCATCCCAGTTTCCTTATCCTATAAGAGGTGTTGAGTGGCTTTGTATAGGTGTCCTGCTAACAGTCCCATCTTTCAAAGGGTGCAGATTAGCTGAGAGTGAACATTCTAGATGCTCTTTTTGTCCTCCACAAAGAGCAAAGGGAGCTAATGACTCCCAGTCCCCACAGAAGGGAAGGAAGAAGGTCATCCATAGACCAGGAAGGCACGAAGTCCAGCCCTTTCCAAACAGTGAGAAACCACTCTGAAAGCTCACAAGGAAGAAGCTGACCTGATGGTCTCCTTGCAGGTAGAATCCCCTGTGGAGCTTTCCATCGGTGCCCAAACCAGCTCCCCATCCAAGCTTAGTGTTCACACACTGGGCTGTGGCCCATTTTTATAGTCTATAAGGTGGGAACAGAAATTGAAACTGGTTCCCAATGAAGCAAAAGGTAAAAACCCTTTATCTGCAGGACTGCACTTCCATGGCATGGGGTCGTGAGGTGGTCTTCAAACCATGTGAGTCACCCATCCACATGGGACTGAAATTGTATGCCTGCAGTTTAGCTGCAGTTGGCATAGCAAGGGTGTAGAAACACCTGCATTAGCAGGTGATTCACTGATGTGAAAAGCTTCCTGCTCTGTTCTACTGAAGAAATAAAAAAACCAAACTTTCTTATTTTGCATCCTAAAGTTTGGTAGCTTCTTTAACCTTTCATCATTTCTTTGACCTTTCATCAGCAGTAATAGAACTAGTTTAGGACTCAATGAGCTTGCAAATGATTGGCATCACAAAGCATTCCCTGTAAAGCTTACAATGTTTTGTTTGTTGAACCATATAGTTGCATAGTTTTTTTTTGACATATTTCAATGCAGGGGGAGGAGAAGTATCCACCCAGTCCTGACACCAAGCCCAGCCCTCGCCCCAGGAGGACAGGCTGGCTCTGGCCCTTGTGTGCCACTCTTTTGGTAGAGACAAAATGCATTCTTCAGATATGAAACTAAAGTGTATGAGTCCTTTTTAAAAATAATGTGTACATCAATTTTTAATTTAAAAATAATAAATTATTAAGTTATCTAAATAACTTCATTATTAAATTATTACACCAAATGCTAAATTATTAATTAATTTTTTAAAATATCAAACATATGTGTTGCAGATATAGACCTGTTTTTCTCTCTCCTTTGTTTCACCTTTTCGTCGTTTTTGCCAGTTTCACTCTTACTCAGCATCTCTCCTCCCTTGAGGGTTGGCAGGGACAGGGAGGAGGTGGAAACCTCAAGTTAATTTTTCCACCTGCCAGCATGTCTCTCCAGAGGCCACAGGGAGAGGAAGCCAAGGCTGTGGCTGCGGGATACTCAGCATTCAGGATACTTTATGAGATGCAGTGACGTGTTCTAAGGCCAGACCATAGGACTAAATGCAAATTGGCTGTTTTCTGGGCTAAATATCTAATAATTTGTCTGTCTCTACAGTTTTTACAGGGTAAATGAGGTCCAGCGATTTGAATATTCTCGACCAGTCCGGAAGGGGGAGAAAAACCCAGACAATGAATTTGCGGTAAAACAAAACAAAAAAAACCAAACAAAAAATTCAGCAACAGCAAATCTCTATCTCTCTGTCTCTCTCTTTATTACACACACACACACACACACACACACACACACACACACACACACGGCAAAGAAAGTGTATCTTTTCAAGGTCTGTATAACAAACAGCATTCCTAATTCCACTCTCCTTCCACATTTAGTAAAGTTGGTCACATTTTACAAATGCTGTCGCTAAAGTGATCAAGATATATAATGAGGTGACTCAGGCCATTAAAGTGCTAGGTGCTTCCTTCTCCCTTTGTGTTTGAGTTTTTTTCATCGGCCCTGAAGAGTGGAGCAGGTGTGTGTATCTCTCGTTATAAATCATTAGACCCAGATGTGAGCTCACTGTCCAGTGCCCAGCACTGAACTCCAGTGCACCTTAGCACACTGCAGCAGGAGCTGTACTTCAGTGCCACTGATGTGACAGATAGGGTGGTCCTCTGTGATGGGGACTGTCCTATGCACCCTAGGCTTTGAGGCAGCATCCCTGACTCCAGTCTATGAGATGCCAATATCACCTTCCCAGGTGTAACAACCCATCCAAAAGATTCCCAGACATTACCAACACTTAACCTCCCTTTTTGCAAACCATTGTATTAGAGTTATGGAAATTATAACACATATCCTTTTTGCCTTGTAGAAATTATATATACAGATTGATATATGGGTTCCCCTTTTTTATAAGTATCAAATAAGTGAAAATTTAAAAAATGTGAATAGTTCTTACTGAAAACCTTCCCAAAGAAGTCCCTCTATATGTCAGTAGTGAACATTGCCTGTTGGGGCTCAGAAGGACCATCCTACCGAAAGTAGCTTTCAGTTGTTTGCAGTATGGAAGCTTCTGGGATACAGGAGGTCAAAGTAGAATGAGCACCTGCTCCCGACCCTAAGCAAAGCACAGACCGCATCTGTCAGGCAGCCTCAAACAAAGAGGGGCCTCTGGCTCTTTGTCTCAGGTTCTTCTGGTTATCTGAGGCACCTGGGAGCCATCTTGGTGAAGTCCTTCCCACCCTTGAGGCCATCATCCTTGTATGTCAGCAAGAGCTTAGAACTGGATGAATCTTAACATTTTCTAGCATTAACACAGCACTACAGTTGGTTCGAGTCAAAAGCTCCGTTTCATAGCCAATGCCAGCATGGTGGACCTCCTCAGTGACTAGTTCCTGCAGTGTTTCTCAGTTGGCATGCCCAACCGAGGCACCTGCAGTAAGAGTGGCAGCTTCCTGAGCAACTGTATCACAGGCAGCCATTCCATTCTTATGTAGCTTCTCTGACCTTGGCTCTTAGGGAGTCTCCTTCACACCTCCTGCATCTGGCAAGTGTGTATATTCTTATACTATAAGGAAATAGACAGAGGAAGGTCAAGTGAATTGCCTAAGGGTGAGCAGCGAGTCAGGAGTAGAACTAAGAATAACTGAGACTCCTGACAGTTGAGCTGCACTAACCCTTGGAGGTCATCCTTTTTCTGGATGGCTCTGGGGTCCTCTCATGGTCCTATCTAGGTACTCACACATGGAGAGAGTGTTCAAGAACTGTTGGGCTTAGTTCTGCACATACCTGACAAAGCCAAAGGCTTCTAGAGAAGCACAGAATTATTGGTAATATTGGGAAGCCCAATTCTGGCCCTTCTGCCAGGAGGCAGGGCACTTCTTGCCCAAAGAACAAAGGGCTGGAAAGCTGTCCCACCAGCCCAAGATTTGGGTGAGGTGACTCATTACCCCCATTCCTTGCAAAGGATGAGGCTCCTGGACCCAAAGTTCATCCAGAGAAGAGACTAGAATGAAGTCTGACCTGGACACAAAGGTAATAGGCTCTGAAGGCCCTTCCAAGGTTTGTTGAGAGGGTGCTAGAGGTATGGTCTAGACGAGCACTAAAAGGGCAGACCTGCTACCCTCGCTTAGATAAGCACCAGTCTATGGGACAAAAGGAGCCCCAATAGGAGACAGGAGGCCACACCTACATCCTCCCAGCTTTTGCAGTGCCCTTCCCTTTTCTCAGAAACCTCAGAGGTTTCCAAGTTCCTGGCGACATTTCTGGAATTGCTATTCCATGATCCCATCTATTCATCTACTTTCTTATTGATGGATTCAGTCTCAGCTCCTAATGATCCTGCTCTAGAGAGAGACTCACAGTGGAAGGGGATGATCACAAGCCAGACAAGCCTGAGCCTGCAGCAGTGTAAGCGTTACAGTTTGCCCCATGTAGGAGCTCTGTGCTGCCTTTAAAGTGGTATAGAATTAACTTTCCTGCCTTGAAACAATTTCTTGTGATATGTAATGGAGTAATTTACAAATAATACATTCTATAAAACAGTGTTTTTATTTAAAATACTCATGTTTTAAACATTCATGCTTAATACTCAGTAAGAAGAGTTGGTGGGGTATGGTGACACTCTGATAATCCTTAGATTCCGGAGCCTGAACAGGAGGATCAAAAGTTCAGAGCCAGTCTGAGCAACTTAGTGAGTTCCTGTCTCAAAATAAAATTTTATAAAGGACCAAGGAGGTAGCTTAGTGCTACAAAACAAAAAAAGTAAAGTATTGACACAGCATATATGAGGTCTGGAGTTCAGTCTTCAGTACCCCTCCACACGCACACGCACATACACACAAAACAGTGGACACTAAAATATTGAAATTTTCATCCATGCATAATGGGTAACTTTCCTTCTTTTCCATATTTTTATGTTCTCAAGTAAACATATATTAGTTATATAAAAATAAGCTTGAAGTGTTGATTTTATTAAAATATAAGAGGTGATTCTTCCTTAATGCATTTGCACCTTTGAGTTTCTTTTGAGCTTCTGAATAATGTAAAACTCATTTGGATCCCTCCACCAAATCTGTCTGTTAAAGAGGAAACTACCCTCTTTCTAAAACATTTATATCTTTCCTATTCGCCTATTTCACTTTCTTTGTCAAATACTAGAGAGCTGCGCGATGTTGGCAAGGGGTTGGGGGACACTTTATATGTGCTGAGTGCTGTTCAGCAGAGCATGGCTTGTGGGTGCTGGCTTAGCACCCATCTGCCCTGCCCTGCCCTGGACTGACTGGAGGCCTCCACAGGGGAGAGGTGTAGAAATCCCTCAGAGGGCAAAGCCATCGGTCCACCTCCTGACAGGCTCTTCCTAATGCATGCTGTGTTCCTTTTGCAGAATATGTGGATCGAGAGAACCATATACACAACCGCATATAAATTGCCTGGAATCCTAAGGTGGTTTGAGGTCAAGTCTGTTTTCATGGTAAGGACACCCCGAGGAGGAATTGCCCTGTCCCCTCTCTGACAGGGTCTGACACACCCTCCTCACCCTTGATAGCCACATGTTCACGTCAGCCAGCTTGTTCCCCGGAGAATTATCATGTCACCCTCCTCCATATTCTAGTGAAAAGCTATGTCCTTACCCGCAGTGCTGGCTGCTAAGAAAACCGGGACTCAAGCTGCATTTCTGCTCACACAGTCATTTCAGTCATAGGTTTGCTGTTTTGACAGTTCTTTCCCTGAACTAAATGAAAAGTTTAAAACAAGTTCCAATTTATATGAACTTTTTACAAAATCTTTCTTCCTGATGGTTTTATTGCCATTTACATGACAAACAACTTAATTAATAGTACTTTCTCATGCCATGTAAAAATAGCCTGAAAATATATCCTGCCCTGGCATTTTTTTTAAAGGAATGATGATTTCCATCTTATTAGCTAAACTTTGCCTAGCTAAGGGACAGTTTCATTTACATGAAACTCACATTGACGGTGAGCTATGAGACAGTTTCACTTACACCAAGCGGAGTGGGGCAGCTGATTTATTGGCTGCACCGAAATGTCAGGGCTGTGGCAATTGCTCACATAAAAAGATCTGATGGAAATATGTTTTTGTTCCTGTGTCTTCACTGGCTATGATCCTGCCCGGAAAGATGGTGCTCGCCGTGTAGTTGATCATCAATCCCTTGAAATACCTGCTTGTTAGGCTCTAGGACTTGACTGAACCCTTTCTCCCCAGCCCTGTATCTGCCCTTGTCTTTGCTGGTGCCATTATCAGCTCAGGGCTATCCCGGGACCTTCCCCCTGCTCCCCACACTCCCAAGCCCACCTGACCCCAGGTCAGAGTGCTTCCTTGTGCTCGTGGACCCCAGCTCTCAGCCAGCCTGTCCTTGAAGACATTCTCACCTTCTCCCTGGCACTTCCCTCTCTGTACCAAGAGCCCTCAGGAGAAGAGAAGGCTGTCAGCAGAGAGGTGTCAGTCGACAAAAATTGAACTCTTCTGTATGGAACACATGAAAATGTGTGCAACACAAGAGCGCGACCTTCACATTAATTCTTAGTGTGAGCCTTTGCCCAGAAGCTCTTTGTCACTGAGATTCTGGGAGCCTGCCTGACATGGAGCTTAATGTCTGAGAGGTAGGAAACCTTCTGTGCCTCATCTTCAGGCTGCTCTGGCTGCTTTTTTAAATTAAGAGACCCGGAAGCCAAATCATCTCAAAATGGCCTGACTGAAATCCTGCTGTCAGACCCCTCCCCGTGCTGTTCCTCCTGGGAGAGATCCCATATCTGTGTGCCAGCCACTAGCCCATCTGCCTGATAAAAACCAGAAGCTATTTTTTCTTGAGGCAACTGATCCCAGGGACAAGGACTGAGCTGCTGCTTGCAGGGAATCCTATCCTAGATGTCACTTGAAGTTGCGTCCCTAGGGAGGGATATTCCAGGGCCTGATGGGCGAGATGTAAATGACAAGGTTGATCCTGGATGAGCATGAGGCAAGAGGACACCTTCAGTGCTGTGCACGTTGTTGCCTGTGCTTTATCTGTAACCACCCCTCTGACTGTCCCTACATCAGGTCATAGATGGCCGTGTTGGCCTCTATTAGCCATTTCCTACTAGCTACCCAGGACAGTGTTTTAGGAATAGGCAGTTCACAGTGGTCCCTTTTCTGGCCACTGCTCCCCACTTCTTTGTGACCTCCTCCACCTCTCAGAGAACCCCTCAGAGGCTTGGCTTTGTCATTTCTGGGAATGCCTGGGGCTCTGGCCATGGGCAGGGTCATAACCCGCATTCTTTTGGGGAAACCAGAAGTATTGTTGAGGTTCTCATGGACATGGTCCACCGCCCAGGCTAGAGAGACGCACTGAGTGCTCTAGAGCCAGTTGTAACAGGAGATGTCCATGCTTCGCTCAGCATCGCTTTGATGGTACCTCAGAGCTGAGCCACACGGGACTGGAGGGACCTTAGTGGAGGCCAGAGGTGCAAGAGAGGTATGCAAGGTAAGCCCAAGAGGAAGACTGGCCATTCCCTTTCCTCCTGTGCTCAGAGAGGGTCTGCACGTGAGATTGTTAGGGCAGGTTGGAGATAGCAAGAGCTCTTCTTGACATGAGCGTGTTCTAACCAAAGAGGGGCAGCATGCTCTGGCTTCTCAAAGTACTTAGCCTTCTTCACATACCTTCAAATTCCTTAAAGTTTACCCCTCCAGAAAACAAGCAGGGCACAAGAACCTATTTAGAAGACTCCTTTGAAAAACAGATAGAAAGTGATTAGGCACCTCTTTGGCTATGTGTTTTCCTAGGGTGACTATACGTGTACACACATACAGTACATACATACATGCATGTATATGCATGCACATTCCTACACCCCCTGTCCAGGGCTGAATGGTCCTACTATGTTTATTTGGAGCATTCACATAGAGCTCCATCTTTGAAAATAAACTGTGATAATAAAATGCCGCTATGTCCTTGGACTGCGGGTGAGCATGCCCATGGCCTACTGGAATAAACACACATGGAACAGCAGGAAGCTTGTTCTACCATGGCACAGTGCTCCTGTGCTGAGATCACACGGCAGTGTGGCAGCCCCAGGCTGATACATTGCCACCTTCTTTCTCTTGCAGGTGGAGATCAGTCCCCTGGAGAATGCCATCGAGACCATGCAGCTGACAAATGACAAAATCAACAGCATGGTGCAGCAGCACCTGGATGACCCTGGGCTGCCCATCAACCCCCTGTCCATGCTACTCAATGGCATTGTGGACCCTGCTGTCATGGGAGGATTTGCAAATTATGAGAAGGTGAGTCAAGTACTTGTTTTCTTGCTATAGCACCACCCCTGGGATAGGCTAAAAATTCCAGACTGCCCAGATTAATCCTTCTATACTGAGCAACCGCAGTAGCAATGGCATCACCACTAGGTGGGAGCCCAAGAGCCAGACTCTGTGGGCTGTAGGGAAGTTAAGGTCTGATCAAGGGCCCCAGACCTCAGGCATCCTCAGACAGCTAGGAAGCCTCACTGACCGAACATATGCTGGGCTATCGGGCCTCTAAGAATGACCTCTGGGTGGCTTTTAAGGGGCCTAGCATCACTGAAGCCTCAAAGATCCCACCTGAGAGACAAAGAAGTTTACAGTGAAGAAGAGGCATTGACCCAAGATTGGAAGCCTGGCCAGAAGGTCTCCACAGATTATAGATCAGAAGGAATACACAGAAGTTGAAGTTTAGTGATGTTAGGCCCCTTGAAAGCCATCCAGAGGTCATTCTTAGGACATCTAGACGAGACTAGGCATCTACCAATTCTGATTCACTTCAGTTTTCATAAGTGAAATGCAATGGAAATATGGCCACACCTTTTTCTTCTTCTCTCTGGCTTCTTTCCTGATGCAGTAAGAGCAGGGTTGAGCAGTTGGACTAAGGCCTGGTTGATCCACAGGACCTGAAATATTTACCATCGGCCCCTTTACAGATCAAGGTTGTTGACCCTTGATCTAGGCAGGGTGAAAATTGAGGAAGGGCACTGCTGGAGAACGGGGTATTGGGGTGGTTAATTGTCCAGTGGGAAAAGGTGACATGGTTCAGGTGTGTGTGTGTGTGTATGTGTGTGTGTGTGTGTGTGTGTGTGTGTGTTACTAGGGATTAAACCCAAGGCTTTACACATGCTAGGCAGGCAGTCTACCACTAAGCTCTATCTATCCTTAGCCCTTTTAGTTTTTCCTTTGAGACACGGACTTGCTAAGTCACCAAGGCTAGCCTTGAATGTGCCATCTTTCTGCCTTAGTCTCCTGAATGGCTTGGATCACATGTGTATAGCACATGCCCAGGTGTTTTTTATGCTCTCTAGCTTTCAGGTGTAGGTCAGGCCAAGGATAAGTATAGGATTGTGGGCTGTGGGCACTAGCACAAGAAGCTGGATTTCTGCTACCCAGCAAAACCAAGGATTCAGACCAGCTGTGGCTTCCCTGGACTCAGAGCTGCGGTACAGCTGACTGCCTAGGTGCTCCATTTATTGCGACTGACCTTACCAAACATTTTGCCCTGGGTCTGGGGAACTCCTATTCTTTGCATGGCTCTCTCTCTGCAGAGCCTGATACTCAGTGGGTATACAAAACCCTGCACTGGATGAGCAGATGAACTGAAAGGCTCTCTGTATCCTTACAGGCCTTCTTTACAGACCGGTACCTGCAGGAGCACCCTGAGGCCCATGGACAGATTGAGAAGCTCAAGGACCTGATTGCTTGGCAGGTACAGTGTCTGACAGCAGCCTTGCCTGTCTGGAGAGCAGGGAAACTGAGTCTAACCCAGTTCTGTTTGAGCCTCCTCGTACATATGCCTGCTAGCATAGCATCTATGGGGCTACAGTCAGAGTGTGCCCCAGTCCCCACTATATAATGGATTCAACTTCTAGGGTACCTTTATCAATTCAAGCACCCACAAATACTCTGTTACAAAGATCAAGGTCTCTTGCTCCCCTTTATCAGTTATCCTGACTGCTGGAAAATCTCTTTCTGTTGGAATAGAACAGAAGAACATCGCAGTGAGCTCAGAGCCAAGAAGCCCTTAGCCCCAGCCTGTCCCAGGAATGGTGACTGGCACTGCAGTCTGAGAAATGTGTGGGTTGGAAGCTGCAGTGTGCCCTCTCTCCTGGTCTAGGCAGGCTCTGGGGTGATGTGTCCTCATTGTGTTTTCCCAGCAGGGATTCTGCATGTTGTTCTGCCTTTCTTCTTGTTCCTGCAGCCTGGTGAGGCCATTATTGGGCAGGGTGGGTAACACCTCTAGGGCTTAGTGTTATGAAGCCGTCCGACCCATTTCTCGTGGGGCCTGTGATAACTCTTTCACTGTGGGCCACTTACCCTTCTAGGCCTGATTTTCACATGCAAAGGGTAAGGAAGATGCTGTCCTCACAATTTCCACCAAACCCACCCCTATTGAGCGAGCAAAGGGCAAGGGCCTTCCACATTTGGGCCACAAGTTATGCCCCAGGCCACATGCTGAGCCAGAGACCCAGACTCCCAGTTGGAGCCTGAAGATTCTATGTAGCTTGTCTCACCCCCAGGGGATGTCCTCATCAGGGTCGTTTCTGTGGACATTTTTATTCCACCCATCCTAACAGCACCTCAGCTTCATGGCTGCTCTGTCACCAACATATTAGCCATCAGGCCACGTAGGAGAGCAAGGCTGAGCTTTAGTTTTAAGCCAAGTCCCTCCCAAAGTGCATTTTAAGGTACAAGGTGGAAGTACTTAATTTATGTAATATATAATATATATTATATGTAATTGTGATCAAATACACATAAAATTTACCATTTTATACATTCTTTAACACATGCTTCAGTGGATTAAGTATATTCATATAATTGTACAGCCATCACCATGGTCTATGTCTGAATCTTTTTCATCTTGCAAAATTAAAGCTATACCCATCAAATAATTCACCATTCCCCACTCCCTCCGGTCCCTGGCCACCACAATTATATTTTTTTTTCTTTCTCTATGAGTATGTTTACTATAGGAACCTTTTCTAAATACTGTTATTTAAAATGCTCTTTTGTGTCTGGTGTATTTCACTCAGCATGATGACTTTAAGATTTAACCATGTTGTAACATGTTTTCAGAATGTCCATCTTTCTAAGGGCTGAATAATATTTTATTATACATGTAAATCACATTTTCTTTATCTGTTCATCCATTAATGGACATGTAGATAATGTGAAATGTGTGAATAATGTTGCTGAGAATGTGAGTATATGGATATCTGTTCAAGTCCTTCCTTTCAATGTATACCAAAAACTAGAAATCCTGGATCATATAAAATTGTTTGATTTGTTCCATACTGCCAGAGTTTTCTACAGTGACTGTATTATTTTATGTTCCTATGAACTACAGTGCTTGATTCCAACTTTTCCGGATCTTCACCAAGACTTGTTATTTTCTGTTTTTCTATGTTTATAAGAGCAACCATGCAGATTTGTATACTTTTAACAGAATTACATTTAAAAGGAAGTATTTAGATTATGCCATAAATCTGCAAGCACGTGAAGACTGTTTGAAGTCTGAAGTTGTTTTGTGATAGAATCCCCACAAATGCAAAAGAGCGTTGTTGGCCAGCAGTAATTTGTCTGCACGGAGTGTAAGCCTCATGCTGGTAGTATCCCTGTTTCTCAAAGAGTGAGAGAGAGTTGACATTTTGAATGATGTTGTAGAAACTAAAAGGGTACAAAATCCCAAACTCCTTCAAATGCTATAACACAAAATGTAGTTTGGTCTGCAAAAGTTCTATTGATTTTTTTCCCTCGTAAGCTTTTATAGCAAATTGGATTTTAAGAGTTTCAAGTCCTACAGAGGAAAATAATTTGTTCCCTAGAGAGCAACTTTATGTCAGCACTATGTCATCACCCCTAATAACTATATTAAGGATGAATTTTAAAGCAGCTCAGGAGAAAGTTGAAAGAATCAGTTTCCGAGCAAGTTCATTAAATCAAGGGGGAAAATCCATATTCAAAACATTACCTATGATTTTTGCTTTCATTTGCAAATGTTTTGAAAACCTACATCTTAATATCAGTTAGTCTTGCGTTCATTAAAAATAAGAATTTGAGGTTATCGGAATACTTTGTGCTCTTTTTGTCTGTTAGTTTGCTTGGTTTTGTTTTTCCCTGGAAACTCTCAGGGCAGTTTTCCTCCCGGGAATGCTCATTTCTGGTTTAACAGAGACCATCTCCAGGGCCCACCATGGCTGTGAAAGATGGCTGATCAGCTGCAGGTCACTCCTCGGCTCTGCCTCCTCACTCTGGAGTGACCATTGGTGCCCACTTTCCATCCTGCAGGTGGGGGACTGGGTGGGATGCAGGCTGCCTAATATCTCTGCTAGTTTTGCAGCTGATACCAGTCATGAGCTACTTCCGCAAAGGCACAGCTTCATCTTCCCCCAGACTTAGCTGTCATTGTTGAGTCCCCCTGCCGAGTGTCCAAAGATGAATCTAGACAGTCTCATATTAAACTGCCATGATGCCTATATATTTCTTCTTTGAAATGTACAAAGATGAAAGACCGAACTTGGTCATCAAACCCAGCTGACAACAGACATCACCCTTTTGGCCAGGCCTGCTCTCCTAGAGTACTGAGCTGGGCTTTCAAACCCCCTGTCCTCCTGGCAGGGCTTGGATCTGGACAAGAAACAGACAGGAGCCAATTTCAAATGCAGCACCACCCATTGGGAAGGCACTGTCGGGGAACAGGCTGTGGGCTCACTTTGAACAACTGGAAGTATGACTTTGAGAAAATTGTCTCCCCTGTCTGAGCTCTGGGAAACTATTTAGGAATGGAAATTCCAGGGCCTGCCTATAGCAATTCACGGCTCTGAGAGGAGTGTACAGAAATCTTCCTGAGAGATTTTGGTGCTCAGCCAAGTTGGAACCCATTTCAGGCCCTATATCAGGACCTACTTTTCCTTGTAACCTATGTATCTTATACACTGGAATATATTTACACAGGACATCATTTTATTTTATTTCATCTTGATCATAGATGTACTCGAACACCAAAGAGACAAAACTGGAGAACAGATCCTCACCTGTAAGAAAACCGTATCCACTTAATGTCAGGGATCATTGAGAATGGTGAATTCTTAATGTCATAGTCCAGATTGCGACATAAGGAGGACCAGTGGCTTAACCCTAGTGGTCTTAGCTCACATCTGGTAGCCTCTTCTCTTAAAAGAATCTGGCCAGTTAAGAGCACTTATCTTACCACTATCATTAACAAAACCTTCCAACACAATTAGATTGCATTTTACACATCTGAGAAAAGCCATTCTAAACCAAACATGTTTTAATGCCTTCAATAGCTGTACTTTAACCTGGAGCCACAGCATTCCCAGACATAGTTGCCTTCATGCCCAGACAGACACATTTACCTTGCCACCGAAAGTTGGCCTGACGTGCCTCTGTCATTCCCCAAGGCAGATCTCAGGAAGCAAAAGAATTGCAGTGAACATTTTCTACTGCTGGTTGGAACAAACTGTGGTTAGCCCCAGGGAGGTTGCCACCTGCATGAGAAGTTTCTATGGAATATTAAAGCATCCCATTGATTCTGAAATCTCACCTGCACGCTGCCCTTTTGGTAGTAACTGGCCACAAAGGGATCACAACCATGTGCCTTGGGTCTAGGCCCAGCTGCCAGCAAAACCAACTTTTGTACCAGTGTAGCCTCAGAGGGGGCTGGGGGCAGCTCTGAGCGCAGGGTGCTCATGTATTGTGCCCTTTCCTGGAGTAGTAAGAGAGGCAGCAGCTGCATGCTATAAATGGCAACCAAATCCACTTTGTGCATTGATTCATCTTGATAAGATGTCTTGAATTTGTTCACATGAAATTCAATTGTATACTTATCATCCCTCTTACTAATAAATCTGCTTGTTCAGATTGGTATTCCATCCTCTTAGGAAACTCTGTTTTTAATCAGTATTTTGATTTAATTATAAATTATTAAGAGGAAGCCTCTTAGTTTGATTGCACTGAAGAATATCTGATTCACGGTCCAAGAACTGGAGAGAAGCTGAGGCCAGGGACAGGAAGGGAACATGCTCCTATGCCCACCCCCAACAGCAGCCACTCTGGGAGGAGGTCTCTGTGACTGGGAGGACGAAAATGTCTCTTATGACACTCTTAAAGGTCAGCGTCATCTCCACTCTCAGAAGTGAAGTGTTGGCATGGATATCTTATGACAGCAGTGTCTGTAGAGAAATGATTATTTTTAGTTTTAAGGAGGAATAAATTTAGTTTTGCTTTCCAAATAAGAATATCCTTCAGGACTGTAGATCACATATAATTAGATTTTTGTGTTATGAAGGAGGGCTCTCAATTGTCTGCAAAGGCAGCATTCTTAGCTAAAAGATGTTGCACTGTGACATGACCCTTTCACCCTTTCCTAGCAGAACAAGTTACATCTAAAATTCAAAACATAGCTCTTTCCACAGGTAAGTCTGTTCTGAGACTGATGAACTAACACATCAGGTGAAGTAGCACAATATTCCTTGTTTGGAGAAACCCACCATGGACATATCCCATTGGGGACACAATGATTCCCATTGAAACAACCTAGTCTTTGGAGGGTGATATGCCTGGTGAAAAGTTTGATCAGTCACTTTGATTGGAAATGAAAACAGGTGCAGTTTGTACAGTGCTGCTTTCCCACTCACAAGCATTGCTCTCCTAGACCATTAACCAGGAAATAAGGAATGTCAATCTTTATGTTTCTCAGATCCCATTTTTGGCTGAAGGGATCAAGATTCATGGAGACAAAGTCACCGAGGCACTGAGGCCATTCCATGAGCGAATGGAAGCCTGTTTCAAGCAACTAAAGGAGAAAGTGGAAAAGCAATATGGTGTCCGAGTCATGGTGAGTGGGCAAAGTTGCAAAACAAGGAGTGTCCAACTCTACAAGGCTCACAGAGAACAAGAGCTAAGGTATGCTGTGATGTCTTCTTAGGAAGTGAAGTGTAAAGGAGCCCAGCCCCTTTCATCAGTCCCTTAGTCGCATCAAACAGCTTCCTCTGAGTAACTGGAAATGTCAGCATGAATAAACACTCATGGATTTGCTTGATCACCAAATGTCCCAGTCACCTGCACTAAACACATTTCCCTCAATACTATAGAGCCACAGAAAAGCTTTACAGAGGCCCATGTGACTTGGCTGGTTGACAGAGCCCACAACTTCAGGTGTACAACACACATAAAGGGCTAAACAACACTCCAGACAGTAGCACTCCTGATATCTCAAAGCAGAAATGGAGTTTGTGACCAATCCAATGTCAGAGCCTACAAACCATGGCCTTGAGAGAAGCAATAGATCACTGAGCTTTGAAATTGTTAACAGATACCTGTTCATGGAAATGGGCCAGATCGAGACATGGGTGGGGATGTCGGTGGTAAGCCAGACGTCAGTGTAGACATGAGCATGTCTTAGAAGTTATAAGGAAAGTCTCCAAGAGCCACAAACACCAGTGGAGGAACAGGGCAGGGTGTGCATAATGAGGGCAGACCTACACTTGTGCAATGAGTTTCTGAAAGAGTTCAGGGTGGGGGCTGGAATCAAGAGTGTGACAGAAAAGAGCTTGTGAGTTTTATCATTAAAACCAGAAACTTTCTAGTTGAATTCTAAGTGAGCCCCTGGCAGGCATGGCTTTGACATCTCAGATGAGAGAGTGCTTAGTCTCAGGCCCACCAAGGCATGAAGCTGACAGTGACGCAGCTTCCCGGCTCTGGTCTGAAGATCTAGCAGATGGGAATCTGGGACTGACAGCCCAGCAGGAGCTCAGTAAACAGGCTCCGAAACCAGGGTGCTGCACTGTGCTGGAGCACCCTCGGTACAAGTCGGAATCGCTGAGTAGTGCTTGAGAGCTTTGGCGCTTGCGGCTCATTATAATCAGACTTGAGTGGCAATAAGAGTTTTGTAGTGTGTCATGAGGTGGTGCTTTCTAAGTTCCACCTCACTTGTAATTCTTTCTGAAAAGTAAACACTTGTGCAGTCTCAAAGTTTCTAACTAAGTGAAAAGCTTCCTGTTTCATCAGTCATTAAATACAAATTTCAGACTTAGCAGAAACTGTCAGGCTCACCGGGCATCTTTCACATCCTTTTCTTTGCTGTGAAGCATCATCCCCAAGCAAGCTTGTTCTAGGGCTGAGGCAGGGAGAGAAAGGAAGGACAGGGAGATGATGTGCAGGTGACAGACAGGTGACTGTCTACTCAAGGGAAGGTTTTCTCTGCTCTATGCCAGTCATCCTTGGCTGGAGAGTAGAATTTCTCCCACACGCAGAGGCAATATCATCTTCACCAAATTTCTTGCCTGTTTTTCTCTGGGCAGCCATATTGGCAATATGACCCCGGAACAGAATTCAGGGTATTTTTCCCACCCTTGGGTACTTGGTTCCCAAGAGCTGCCTTTCTGCATCGTCTTCCTTCATCCGGGGACCATAGAGCAAGACTGTGACCTATGCTCCTTTAGCAGGCACAGGGGCATTTGAATGGCCCTCTGGGTTTTTGAGAAATGTGCCAGTGAAAGCCATCTGAGAGGCACCTTTCTTTCCTGTCTCACATCCTTTGGAGACTTGTAGGCATTTCAGAATATTTTGAAAAGCAATATGGTAGCATCCTGTTTCCAAGAGGGTAGATTTAAAAATAAAATACCCATAAAAAGGACAGTAAACTATTTTGTCAGTTTTTTTTTTTTTTTTAACCACTCTAAGGTTCAGAAAGAGAAGATTTGGACTCCCTCTGACTTAGTGATATGCAGGCTATGTGGCCGATTCCATTCTGGCATCTATCTTGCCAGGCCTGGAGCTCCCAGGAGCCACCACTCCCTGGGTGTTCCATCAGCAGACTCCAGGGCACCTAGGCAAGAGACCAGGAATACCAGCCTTTGGTACTGACACACAGCACCCAGATGGCATCTGCCTTTAGCTTGCAAGCTTGTGAAGTAATGTCTGAGTTCCCACCCCACCCCGACCCTCATCTGCCTCTTCCTTCCAGCATGTTGAGGAGCCTTGGGAGCCTTGCTTAGATCTGCTTCCTCTACTGTGTTCTGTCTCCTCCACACCTTCACCCCCACAGGAGGCCATGCAGATCAGAACCTCCAGACATGTCTGCAAACTGCCCCCCACAGGTCACCTCCTACCCGAAGCCCAGTGTTCCCTGTTGCACACCAGTCCACCATCAGCTGGACGAAAACCCCATATCAGCCTTCACCCCCTGCACCAGGTCACCAGTTCTGGGAGCACCTCCCAAGGGGTTCTGGGGTTTACTTACCACCTTTGCATTACAGCAGACCTGGCCCTCTGCTTCCAGGGCTTGTGTTGCCCCTGGCCCCAGGCCCTGCATCCCTCACCACACCTATCTTACAAGCACAAGGGCTCAAGTTTGATCCCCAGAAGATTCTGATGGCTCCAGATGAAACTGATGAATGTCCCATTTGTCATTTTTGGAGGCTTTGTTCAATAAAGAATGCATTGAGAGGCAAACTGTAGAACCCATAGCCCCTACAAGTGTGGCACATCAAGAGTGGCTCCTTGGCCAGAGCCCTACCCCTGCCCTCCACTTTCATTTATTTATTTCCATAAATACTCAGATATCCTGGCCGAGACTAAGGTTACCTTTTAGGGGATATCACAGTCCTTGTGGACAAATAAGAGGCTGAAGGACTGCTCTCTGACCTCCCTAACAGCTGGAGTGAAGTTATCCTTACTGAGTATCTCCCCGTCCTGTTCCCTGACTGGCTCCTTCCTCTGCGTAACTCACTCAGTGGCCGAGTTCTCATGCTATAAAAGTGTAACTACTATGAACCATTTTATCACAGAGGTGTGGAAACATGCTGGATATGGTTAAGTACTGGGCTCACAGCACTAGGGCTTCATCCAAATGTCAGGCAGGCCAAGTTTCTTCCCACCTGTAGTCTCAGCTGCATTGGATGCTGCTTTTCCACCTGCTCATTAGGTAGTGGGACACAGAGGCACATCTTCCAAGCACAGAAATCAGCTGCTGGCTCTCATTCTCCTATATCCAAAAAGGATCCTACTGAAGTCAAGCTAGAAGCAGTTGGAGGAAAGGTGAAAGATGCCTTACCTGTTGGTAAGCAGGATGGCTCAATTAGGCGAACATTCAGAAGCGATCACCTTTCCAAGCTGATTTCCACCTCAGAACCTGTGGGGGAAATGGTCAAGGATGATATTGAATTGGAAAGACATAGCTGCCAATAAATCTTTTTTAAAATATAGAGAGTCAAAGTGCCTTCAAGATGTCCAAGAAAAGGTGCCACAGACCAGGTGGGTAAGGGGTGTTATAGGGGCAGATGGGATGGTCAGGGGGATATAGAGGAGATGACAGAAGTCTTCCTTGGGATCATTCGGAACACCTATGACACAAAACAGGTACATGGGTCCAGGTAAAGCTGAGAGGAAAAACCCTTCAGAGAGAGAAAGATGTCAGTGGGCTGCCCTCCAACAGTGTCGCAGAAAGACTGTGAAGAGGATGTTGGGTAGACTGACTCTCTAGATTTTGTACAGGGAATGTTTTCACACCTGGGGATAATCTATAGATAACCATTTCCCTTTCAGTTTCCTCATAAAGTTAATCAATTACAACAGACACCTTCAGTATACAATTTCTAGATATATGCCACCTTGAACCAGCATTGATAAACTATGGCCAACCACTTTCTGCAAATAAAGTTTTCTTGAAATGCAGCCCTACCCATATCTGTATTTTTTATGGCTACCTCTGTGCCAGCACAACCAAGTAAGAGTAATTTTTCTCAAGGACACATGGTCTGCACTCATAGAATATTATCTGTTCTTTTACAGAAAATGTTTCCCAACTTTCCCTTTGCAGTGTTTAACATTTAACTGTTAAGGAGATGGTTAACAAACCAAATTTTATTTTATTTGAGATTGTGTGTGTGAGAAACAGGTTTGCTTTTCAGAGGTGTGGATTGCATTAACTATAGCAACCCCATCTTAGCTCTGAGGTTTGGAAGGTCTTAGAGAGTGTCTTACAAGTGCCTGGCTTTGTGAGATGCTGGCATTGATAGGGTGAGATGGGTGGGTTGAGTCAGTGCGAAGAGGATGTGACCTACCGGAATGTGGATTCTGCATCCTCTGGCTAGAGAAAAATGCTTGCAGAGCAGCCGAGTTCCAGATGTGCCCACATCTGGCTCAGGATTCAGGTAGAGTAGCACTCCCTAGCTAATTGGGTGTAGACACATGCTATGTGTCACTGACACTTGTTTTCACAGTGTACAACAGGATGTCAAAGGAGATGGAAAACTCCACCCACAGACCATTTTTCATTAGACTAGAACATATCATCAGACCCCTACTGAATAAAGAACATGCTTTCGCAACTCACAGCTTTCCGTACTCTTTGGCATGGTTGTTCACCCATGCTTAAGTGGCAGGAACCGCTTTCTGTTGTGAGACAGGTTCAGTCATTAGGGCTGTGTGCAACTATGTGGTCTACATAGTCTGTTACTGTACAGAGATACAGAGTTCATCAGAAGATCTGGCAGATTTTTAATCACATTCTAGATGTTGTTTTGTACATTAAACTTTCTAGTCAATATGTTTTATTGTGGAATAGGGTGATGTATTATCCTCTCAATGGAGGAAACTACACTTAAAATAAAAAGACAGTTTTTTTTAAATTCAAATCTTTATTGGTACATTATACATACACATCATAATCACTTTCAGCATTGAGAATTTGTACCAGTATATGATCTGACATGACTTGATTCTCATTTTTTCCTATTCCTCTACCCACCCCCCACACACCCCATCCCCTATATACAAAGGCTTTTCCTTCTTTTATTACCATCACATTATTTTTCCACTCTTTACTTACCCCTACACCTCATTTCCTTTTAAATATTTTTTATTTCACAGTATCTGCTTTATATACTAGAACTCATTTACCAACAGTTCTCTTTGGTAAATTTTTTTTTACTTCAAGTCATATTTAAAACATGTTGAAATAATCATTGCTTTTATCCTCAGCCCAGAACAAGAATATGAACTATTCATAGAAGTAGACACTTATAATCTACAAAACACACTACTAAGACCACTAATCTCAAGATCCTGACCATGGGTAGGTGCCAGCATCAAAAATCTCTCTCTCTCTCTCCCTCAGCCTTCAGGTCTGGACGACAGAAGAGGCAGCCGCCCTCGATCTATGGTGCGGTCCTTCACCATGCCTTCATCATCCCGGCCTCTGTCTGTGGCTTCAGTGTCTTCCCTCTCCTCTGACAGCACCCCTTCCAGGCCCGGCTCTGATGGGTGAGTTGGGGCAGCAGCAGAGAGCTCCAGGGAAGGAAGGACTTAGGGAATCCAACCCCTGGCTGGTCAAAACCAAGGGTTATTTTTTTAATGTTATCTTTGAAATTAAAACCTTTCAAAACATTATGACCATAGTGCCCAGGATGATGTTCAGAGTCTTGTGATTATTGAGAAAATGGCCCTTTGTTTAAGTAACAGTTTGGATAAAGTTTCTGTCACCTTTAGTGAACATTGATCCTCTTCTATGTGTTGTAGAAGAGGCAGTCCCTGAAGTCCTGCATGTGGCCCTCTTATCTCATGCTATTCCCTAGAGTGGGTGGGGTGTTCTGAGCAGATGCAGCCTCCACTGTCCCCATATGGTCAGTGTAGTGAACAAGGGAATGGAACAGAGCAAGAACTTTTATAGTTAAGTTCTAGTCTCCTGTGAATACGACAGCACAAGGTGAAATTATTAATAAATAGACAGAAATGAAACTTAGAGAAGAAGCTGAACTTTGGCCTGTTTTGTGCTACTCTGGGGAGCAAAGACAGCAGACTCAGGCTTACACACTTTTGATTCAGTACATAGGAAGCAAACAATGGAACAGGCACACAGAGGGCAGTAGTTTGGGGACATCAGGAGTAACAGATGTAACAGGTCACTCGGAGCGCAGCATGTTCTTATATCTGAGAGCAATTTGGAATTATGTAGATGAAGGTCCTGGTGTAGTTCTGCCCTGGAGCGTCACAGTACCTGGGACCACTGGGGTCTTTGTTGTTTCCAGAGCAAAGATAAAGTCAAGTCCTCAGGTCCACATATGTTATAGCTGATTTCAGGCAGAAAAGTCAGCCCAGGCATAGTCCCATCTGTCCAATTAATTTTCCCAAATAGGATTGCTCCTGACAGGTCAGCTGTTATATGACAACTAGCTGATCTTCCTCCTCCTCCTCCTCCTCTTCCTTATTCCACTTCTTTTTATTTTATTTTTTGGGGGAAGCAAAATTTTTTATTTGTTTTTGTTTCTGACGAGATGTATTATCTTAAGTTTTAAAGGGAAATACTGCTTAAGTGAAATACTTCTGAGAGTGATCATCTGTTCCATACTGTCTATGATTATCTTAGAAAATTATCCTTCTTTATTATGCTAAAATAGATATACATTAAAGTGTATAATTTTTCAATATTTAGCTTAGAGATATTAAATACATTCACGTTGTTGTACCACTTCATCATCATCCATCTAAAGAATTCTTTTTATCTTATAAAACTCTATACCCATTAAACCACACCTCCTGACAAGAACCACTCTGCTTTCCCTCTCTGTGATCTGGATGGTTCCAACACAGCCAAGTAGAGTCATGATCACCTTTTTACAAGACCACATTGGAGACCTAACTCTGCTCCCTACAGCACAACGAAACTAAGAGGGGAGCATAAACCTACTAGTTCAACTACTTAACTAATACTGAGCACTTGCTCTGGGTCTTACATTAGCTCACTCTATTATAAAGACAACCTCAGTGTTTAATATTTTTTGTGTTTTTGAGTGCCAACCATGTAAAATTTGTTCTTAAGCAAAGAGAAAATTGTAGCATGCAAAGTAAACATCAAAGCACTTCTAGTTATTTTACTGTCAGAATTGTGCATATATAGTCATATGTTTGTCCAAGTTCATTTGGTTTATAATCCATCACTCCACTGAACCTGCTGGCTCCTGACTCCTGCCATGCAGGCACAGACTTCCAGAGAATCCAGGGACAGAATTCAGGGGACAGTTCAGCAGACAGTACCCTTTATTGCGAACAATTGATGTGCTATCATGGAGAACTGCAAGCTACACCCATATTTTTTCCCTTAATGGTCACTTTTATCAGTGCCTGATATTTATAAGCCTGGACCCATATGGAAATTCTCAATTTAGAGATGCTTAAATCATGAGTGTCTGTCACTTAGAACAAGATTACTATAGAAATTTAATGCAACTTCTCTTCAAGAGAATCCCCAGGCTAGTTAGGAAAAGGTTCTTTATATTTCCAAGAACGCAGGGGTTAGGATGGAAATTGATGTAGAGATTTTAGATGGAGTATAATGCACTACAGTTGGCTCCTTCCTGGGGGGCATTTGTTTAACCTTTAACTGGAAGGCATCTTTATCAGAGTCCATGTTTTTCTTCATTCTTGGGATAAGCATCCCTTACTAGCTAACCTGGAGAAAGTGAAGTTTGGTCTCCAATGGCATAGGCTATATATACACAGTGTAAAGTTGCTTCTTATAATGTGAAGCTTTTAAAGCAACCTGTCCTTGTCTTGGTTCACTGCGTACCCACCAGGACTGCACAGCTTGTCTTTCCTCCCCTTGCAGAAGGAATTCACTGATCCTTTATTATTATTGTTGTTAATTGTCTCAAGTTCTCCAAAACCCAAAGTAAAATCATGAAGATTTTTGGTTGTTTCTCCACCCTTATAATGTATTAGATATAATATCTAACACTTAATGGATGTGCTTCTATGATCAAAGTCTACTAATGTGTTTCATCAGTCATTTTAATTTTAAAGCTTTGTATTATAAGAAAATTTCAAGAGCCATATACAGATTGAACAGAATTGTCTAATGAGGTCCTATGCTACATCAGCCAACCTCAACCATGATCAACTGTTACCCCATCTTTTCATCAGTATCCCACCCAGTCCCTACCCTGTACTCTGTTTTGTAGCAAATCTTAAACCGTATCATTTTATCCTTACATAGTTCAACAGAATTTTCTTTTCTTTCTTTCTTTCTTTCTTTTTTTTTTCCCCTTCTGCGGATTGAACTTGGGACCTTGAACTTGCAAGGCAGGTACTAAAACCACTGAACTAAATCCCCATATCTTATTTATCTATTTTTTCCACAGAATTTAATTTAATGTTGAAAACTCAAGTTTCTCCTGCTGTGTCCATAGTCTGGATTTTGGAGATTACAGTTCCTGCATGTGGAGGAGACATGTGTCTCCACCCTCTATATTTCCTGTGTTTTGATAGTTGAATCTAGTGGTTTAATCAGATTCAGATTGGATTTAGAGGCCAGATGACTCCATATGTAATTGTATGTTTTGTATTTAGAGGCATGAAATTGCTGGTTTTCTCTCCTTTGGTGATGTTAACAGCTACTGATAATCAATGCATAGAGTCCTTGCTGCTATTATTTAAATAGTCTGTATACTTTTTTAGCTTGGCCCTGTTAGGTTGGGAGAATCTAAACACAGGAGATGTGATTCTTACTCTCAGCAGTCTGAATGTTCAGTGGATTTTAAATGCAATGGTGTGAAGGATTATTCCCTTCCTAGACCATGTAAGGCTTATTCCCGTGTGACAGCCCATATTGGGGATCCAGGTTGCTGTGGTGCCTTCTTATTATTCAGGGCCGTGATTTTCTTCTATATGCCCCATTTAGGAATCAGCTTAAGAGAACCACAGATAGGACAAAAATATGACTGGCTATTGAAATCACTCTTTTTTTCTTGGAGAAGTCCATGTATTCTGCAGGTGATCAGGAAGTGAGACTTGGAAGTTGCTGTGAGGTCTGGGAGCTTCCAAGGGCCAGTTGAGGCCATCTTGGTCTGTATTACCAGAATTAGAGTTTGCCTTGCCACCTAGCTTGGGGACTGGCTAGACTTTGGGAAGCTGGAGGACAGGGAGCTTCTTTTCTTCTTCCCTTGACCATGTGGAACTAACATAGAGATTGCCACTGAAAAAGAAAAACGTATGCAAAATCACAATACAGATTCTTTTTTCAGTATGACTGTATTATTAGAGCTCCTTTTAAGATACCATATCTCATTAAGTACCATTTTCACATGGTCTATTTTGAAAATATAATATCCTTATAATCATACCTTCCATGTGGGTTGTGCAATTAGGTTTTTAAAGCCATTTTCATACCTTTTTCCATCTGGTCCTCCTTTCTACCTCCTACCTTATAGCAGGAGCAGCAGGATTCTAATGAGATTCCAGTGTTACATTTCTTCCCTCTCTCACTATGACCTACTAGGATGAGATGTAGTGGTCATGCCAACCCTGTGCCAAAATATGACACTGTGGTTGTTTGTAGGTGTGAGTGCACACATACACTTGCTGACCTTTTGACATGTACCATACATTAAAAACTGGTCCAAGATTCATTCACTCCATAGTCTAACCATTTAGCCAGTTTTATACCAACTGTTTGGTGTCAGTAAACAGAGGATGGGAATGTCCTTGGTCTCGCAGGTGGCAGAGCTTGGTCCTCTGTCTGTAACTCAGTTCTGAGAGCCTAAGCGAATTCTCAAACACTTTGGAGATAGTCTTCTTCTAACTAAGCCACCCAAAGAGCATTTCAGGGAAACTGCTAATATATCTATAATCAAAGAAACTTGGTCAGAATTAAGGTGCCAGGAATCTCTTTAAATTGACATATGCAACTTTTCTTTCCTATTGCATTGTAACTATATCACACCAAATTTTTAATATATGTAGAATACTATCCTATCATTGTAAGTGAACAATTTCTAATATCATATTAAATTACTTGGTCAGACCTCACATTTGCACAGATCTGGCCAACTATTTAAGTGCTCTTTTTGCAGTTAACTTTCATTGGGATGCAAACATACTCCTTACAATGAGACATTATGTATCTGATGGCCCCCTGTGCCACTTTCTGAATCATTCCTTCCCTTTTAAAAGCCTGCCTTTCCCAGGCAGCACTGACATGCACCGTGAGTGACTTTACATATCGCTGCAGGGTAAAAAGCAGTTACTCTTCTATTAAGACATCACTGATTTAAAGAACCATTTCTTTCAGGTTTGCTCTAGAGCCTCTGCTGCCAAAGAAAATGCATTCCAGGTCCCAGGATAAGCTGGACAAGGATGACACAGATAAGGAGAAGAAGGACAAGAAGAAAGAAAAAAGGAACAGTAAACATCAAGAGATATTTGATAAAGAATTTAAGCCAGCTGACGTCTCATTGCAACAGTCGGAGGCTGTGATTCTCTCAGAAACGGTATTTGAGCTGGAGATTTTCCTTTGCTCTGGGACTTCCCTCTGTTCTGCATTTAGCCAATGGAGCTGTTAGTTGTATTTTATTGAATTTTTGGTAAAATAGTTACTTCAAAATCCTGGGTCCCCTTAAATCCTCACTTTGAATAACAATACAATAGGGCAATCAGAAATGAAAAATAGAGCATCTTTTCTCTGGAGGATGTTGTCTTGCCCTTTGTCCTCTATCCCAAAGGGGCTGTGGTTGAGTCATCCTCCATCAGGACCCTCATATACTGTATTGGATTCAGTCCCCACAATGCCCTAGTATCCCTGAAGATGAACAGCATGTTTTTGTTGTAAAAACCATACTCCATATCAACTAATGCCTCTCCCCTGCCCCTTCCTGACCGGAAATCTCTAAGCCACAGTCACTGCCCAAGTGTTATGATCTGCTCAGCTAGAATCCAAAAGCCTCTTCCCTCTGGATTCTACCAGCTGGACTCAATGTCCTGTTATCCTCTTGGCTTCATCTGCTCCACATTCAAATCTCTTGGCCTTCTTTCAGCAGGATTTACTGGGATTTAATGTGATGCACACTGGTGAGTTGACATTAGAAACAGATTTCAGTGACATGTGTTCCTCCCAGAGTCCTGGGCATGCTGGGGCAGTGAAGTCCATGGGGTTTTCTGGTTCAGCACTGGGCTTCCCTGAAGTGCAGTACCATGTTTGAGGTCTGAGTACAGAAATGAGGCCCAGACTGCTTCTGAAAGTGCTATTTGGACTATAACAAAAATACTGAGAGAGTCTCACAGGCTACCCTCGTAGAAAGTGAAGTCATGCTTGAAGACAGCTTCCCACAGCAACAGATGAGCTTCTGTGTGGTCAGTGGTCAGCTGTGCACCTTTCTGGCCAAAAGCTGACCTTGCCAGCTCTGTCTTGGCATAGGTTAAGTAGAGCATTGCTTCATTAAAAGGTTTAGATGGCACTATTACTAAGATATACTTCCTACTTGTTTGTATTTTACAAACCAGAAAGTATGTTCTGGCTCCAACAGTGGTCGTATGTTGCTTGCTTAACTAGCCCAAGGGGCATGACATAAATTTTTCATAAAGGCACAGGAAGTAGGGTGTATAATATCTACATTTATTATTTAGAATATTTATTTTGTTGAATTATTAATTTTATGAATTTTATTATGTTAAACAATAAGTACCTAACAAGAAAAAAAATCAAAAAAATAAAGTATTGAATGTTTAGTATTTATTGAATGTTCATAAAAGTCTCAAAATTTTCAGCATCAACTGCCTTATGTATAAAGTGTAAGAAATAACAACAGAAATAAATAAATATCTCTATGAACTACAGTGAAAGTACCAATAACAGGAAAAAATTCAATTATCACACTTAAAGCAGTCTTCACACATGACACAGCACATTCCATAAACACATATCACTTATACTTGACAACACATGTATTTTGCTTTCCTGGCTTTTTTGGAGGACGTACTTGACATCTTGTCGGTCTTGGGGTTTTGTCAGGAGGTTCTTATTATATTACACAATGTGTAATTAGAAGGAACATAAAAAAATCAAGAAAATAAAGTATGAGATTCTTATTATATATTAGAATAAACATCAATTTTTACATCAGCTCTGTATTTGTTTATATAACCTAAAAGTGACATTAGAAATAAATCCTATATGAGCTACAATGAAAATACAAATGGAATTCTATGAAAAAAAATCTTTGCTTCAGTTGTCATACACAAGGCAGTCCTCCCACATAATAACTGCATGTTCCGTGCACACAACTCACTCACACTGACAGCACAATTGCTTAGCTTTTCTTTCCTATGTGGCAGGCCATTCCTGTGACCTCTCTCCCTATTTTGTAGGAGCATCCTACCGTATTGTACAGTGTTCACTTAGCAAGAAAATAAGATATCAGTAAAATAAAATATTGAATATATAATGAGTGCTTAAAATACACATTAATTTTTTCACATCAATTGTTTACTTGCTTACAAAACCTAAATTATAACATCAGAAATAAAAATCTATGTGAACTATAATAAAATACAAACAAAAATCTACCATAGTAATAAGCTTTGCTTCAACTATCAGACATGAAAACCGCATGCTCTCTATATAAGAATTGCTTACATAGTTAGCACATATGTTTTGTCTTCCTATCTTTTCTTCTATGGCACAATTGACATCTTTTTGGTTTTCCTGTTGCTGTAACAACTCTGTAAGACTGCGCTTGCCTAATAACCTATCAGCTCACCAGTGTGCTCCACAATTTTTGGTGTAGTTCCCTCGGAAGGAACATTTCTGTTTCTCTTTTGCCACAAATGATCTGTTATGAGTTCCAGTCCCAATCCACTAGTATTTTGCGCATGTTATTTTCTTTGTAAGCTATCAAACTGTGCCACACATGTTTAAAACTAAAACACAACCATTGGCCAACACTTTGTGTTTCAAGTTATGTCATAGTTTCTGCATAACTCAGCATCTCCTCCACCTTTGATTTTGTTGTAGGAAGTTTCAGTCTCAGGCTTCTGTTTTGTTAAAATGTCAACATCATTTGAAATGTCAAATGTCATATTAGAATTAGTTTGGGAAATGGGAGCAACAAATCAGTTCACAACAACATTTGACTTATTATTGTATGAATAAGATCTATGGCTTTGTTCCAGGATAAATTTCTAAACTGAAAGCATGGTAAGTCTTTGCATCTACAAGAGCATAACATTTTTATGCTATATTTTGACCCATCACTTTTCCTTTCATCTTTTACATTCCTACAACTACCATGAAAAATCCCTGGTAAGTACAACAGAACTATGAATGTTTTAAGTTCAGCTAATGAGGTTTCATAATAAATATCTTTTTTAATATGACTGTTAGTGAATACAGAACTTTTTACTTGTATTTCATCCTTTATATATCTTGTAACATCTTATAGTATTTCATCTGTTAGTTTCCAATATCGAACAGCAGTGCTGGCATTCTGTCCAATAGGTTTCACCTCTGCTAAGATCCTCACTATATTTTCAGACCTAACTGTAACAATGAATCATTACATTTAGTTTTATGACCATTTTGCATCGTTTTGCCTAGTGAATATGCCTTCACATTTCTGTTTTCTTTTCATCTGAATCAAAGAGGTCTATACTCTCTTTTATGTGTCACTTGATTCTTGCTTCATTTCACTGTTACAAGAACTTTGGCTCACATAGCCAATGTCAAAGTCATTTTCATCTTTATCATCCATGCACAAAAATCTGATAATTCACTTTTGACCCCCTCCAAACCTTGCAAATCCTGGTTTTTCATATTCCATTGTACTGAATTGGGGTACTTCTACCATAATAATAATAATTTTTTAAAAACTTAAAAATAATTAGAAATGCACAGAAATTTACCAATGAACATTTCATTGGTAAAGGCTCACTTGATGCTTTTGCTTTGGAGCTCCTGTATACTTTGCCATTTGTCTGCCAAATGGGTGAAGGCCTAGAGAAGTTTTTGCTTTCCCCAGGTGCAGCTATTATGAGTCACATGATAAAATACATGTTCTCATAACCGAAGAGTGATGTAGATATGTTTTACCCCTTGTGATGCTCAGATAAACATGCTCATAAAACTTGTTGGAGTATTATATGGGTAAAAGTCCGTTGAATACTTTTGCACGTGTGCACATATTACCCTTCATTATACCAAGTGGATAAATACACAGATTCTTAACTGTATTTTCCAAACACAGCTAATGAGAGACATAGCCAGCTGCTATTATGCGAAAGTACATATTTTTAATTGAAAATTATGGGATAGGTGGTTGTAACCCAACGTTATTTCTCTTGGGATACAGGCAAAAGGCAGATGCCAGAGCTGTGGGACGTGTCTCAAGAAGGCAAATGCCATTGTGAGGCCTATAGACAGGCATTCTGACTACAGTTGGATTTCAGTGTCTTGGTGCAACACACAAGTAACCAAGGGCATTAGGCCTAAGGGAGGCATCACGCAGAGGCTACCATTAGGTGCCTGGGCGCTAGACCTCAATTAGTGCACTGAAATTCTCTTGAATCTGCCTGTATTTTCTGTCCATTATCTGGAATTCAGGGACGCAGCAATCTTAAACACCAAGACCTCCTCACAAACTACAGCTGGATTCCTCAAGGCTCAGGACTTCATAGAAATTGGAAAGGGAATTAAGTGTGTTTTTCATATTCACCAAGTGTTAGCCATTGTGTGTCTTCAACATTTTTGTTTAAGTGCTATTAAAAGATATTAAGACAGAGGCCTCTAAGAAGTGGACTCAAGAGGCAGAGTTGACCACAGTGTGTTGTGTGAACAGAAGTCCCTAGACTCAGCAGGCACTGGGGCATCACAAAGCAATGTCTGCACCTACTCGTGGTAGCCCAGATTCTCCTTCAAATGACAGCACTAGGTACAATACTGTGTGGGCCTCTTCACAACCGAGTTCCCTGAACACATCCACAGGAGCTCAGGAAGGGCTTAACACAGGACTTTGTCCTCGCTTTCAGCATGTGAACAAGAATCCAAATGACCACTGGTAGAATGCCAGGAGATTAGGCTTCCCTCTCTCTCAGTTGGATCCAGTCTTGGTACCCATCTTGTACAGGGGCAAGCAAAGTCTGTGAGTGTACTCAGGCTCCTGGAATTTCCTAAGCAGGCCTCTGGGAGGGCAGAGTCAGAAGGCCAGCCCTGGGAAGAGTTTCCATCCAGAGAGATAGCTGCACATTCCTTGGAGCAACACTGTGCCCCTTAGTGTTCCTGGGTACCTGACATGGCATTCCCTTCCCTCACAACTCTGGCTTATATGTATATGTCCTTTCTTACCCTCCAGAGGCTGGGCTCAGCTTCCTACTTGATCCACATAATTAACAATTTCATGACCTTCAATTGAGTGCTGTGAGTTGGGGCTTCCAGGCTGACATCTGCAGCTCCCTATTGAAGTCTTCTTGCACTGTATGACTCAGAAAGTGCCTACTATGTGACACAGAGGGAAGGATGAGAGAAACTCCTGATGGTCCCTGAGACCTTGTCACCCGCCCACATGTACAACCATCCTCAGTGAGCCCAGGGTGCAGCCACACATCTCTAGACCTCCCTCAGCCATTCTCTGCAGGGAATGTATGGCAACTAGGTGTGGGCCACCATCAGTCCAGGGTGCTTCTTTAGGGGGCCATTAGCAGAAGCCCTGGGTCACTCATTACCTGAGGACCCACTTCTTTCTTTCCAGCTTAAGTGACATCTAGATGAGCACTGGCTTTGTGGGCATCTTCTGGGCTGATGCTCTTGCCATTACTGTCCCCTTCTGCCAGGTCCCCCAGTCAGGCCACAGCACCAAGCCCAGAGCCGCTGCCTGCTGACCTTCCTGGATGGACAGTCTCCATTCCCGCTTTTTGGTGGAGTGAATCACTTCTGATTACTCCTACTTAATAGTATTTCATAATTGCTGGTGTATTGAGGCCTAATGACCTGAGACCAAGTTCCAAGGAATACAGTAGTAAAATTTACTCATCACAAAGGGAAGGGGCTAAGGTGGGAAAAGGTCATGTTTATCTAAAAGTCACAGACATGAAGAGAAGAGAAAAGGAATTCCTACTGAGAAATGATATAGTGCAAAAGGGGAAACAAAGAAAACAAAACCCTACAGGAAGTTTCTAGACTTTTGGACCACTCATGACCCTTTGGGGGCTGTCCTGGGTATTCTGTTGGTATCTCAACAAGGGACAGTTTCCCTCCCCACCCTGCCCCTGGCTGTATAGACAGATGAGTGTGAGACCTTGGATAATGCGATCTGGCTGCTTTAACAAAGTTTAAGAAACACACAGTTCCTGGCTTAATCGACATAATTTATCCTCTCTTCTGGGGACTACAAGTTCAAGATCTAGGAGCTGGCAGTTCTGGGAGGGAGAATCTGTTCAATATCCATCCCCCGGGGCTCCTGGCTGGAAATCTTCAGTGTTCTTTGGCTTCTAGAAGCATCACCCTGGCTTCATGTTCATGGGATATCCTCCCTGTGTGCATGTGTATGTGCAGAATGCCCTCTTTCCTAAAGACTGACCCCAGTCACACTGGATTATGGGCTGCCTCAATGACACCATCCATACTAGATCATTCACAAAGCCTCTCTTTCCAGGCATGCATTATGAGATACTCAGGATGAGGGCCTCAGCATAGGAATCTTGAAAGAGAATTTAGAATATAACACACCTTAACTATGCTCAATCTGTTCCTCCAATATAGATAAGTCCCCTGCGGCCCCAGAGACCAAAGAGCCAGGTGATTAATGTCATTGGAAGTGAAAGGCGCTTCTCTGTGTCCCCATCATCGCCATCCTCCCAGCAGACGCCTCCTCCAGTCACACCCAGAGCCAAGCTCAGCTTCAGCGTTCAGTCAAGTAAGTGGAGCCTTTCCTACCATGGAGTCTTGACACTGCTCCGTGGTGCCCCCTCGATCAGTGGCTCTATAGTGAGGACACCTCCTGGCAGCAGATCAAGAGTCGGGATAAATACCTGGTGTGTGGGGGAGGTCCTCTGATCAGGGTGGAGAATCCACACGGACCTCAGTAAGTCAGCAAAACCCTGTCATAAGCACCAGAGCTCCAAGGGCAGTGTGTGGTGTCTGTGTTAGGCTCTGAAACTCCCCCTACTGCCAGAGGAGGCTCCAGAGGCCCACGACCCACCCCCTTTACTCATCATGAGCCATCAAGGCATTCAAGAACTTTGGGCCTTTGCATCTAGAAAGAGCACACAGTGGAGAAGCCCTTCCAAACAGGGTGGAAAGGCACAGGGGCATAACTGATGTCTCCGATTTTATCTAATCTCTAGAGCAGCCATCACAAAATACCGCCAACTTGGTGGCCTATAACAACGGAACTGTATTCTCATAGTTCTTCTGGCTAGGAATCTGAGATCAAGCTGTTGGCACTTTGGTCCACTCTGGAGACGTTGAGGAGAAATCTGATCCATGTCTCTCTCAGCAATATGTGGTATTCCTGCATCTGTCAAAACATCACTCTGGTCTCTGCCTCTGTTTTTATCTAGCCTCTCTGTGTCTTCTGTCCTTACAAGGGCATCAGTAATTGAATATAGGAACTACCACAAATCCAGAATGATTTTATCTTGTGAGACTAATTACATCCTCTAAGACTGTATTTCCAAGGAAAGTCACATTTGGAGGTTCAGGTCCACCTTTTGTAGGTCTGTTCTGCAACCCACAGCAAGTAATAACCAGCTTCTCCCCACGAAACTCAGACTTATCAGAGAGGAGGAACCTGATAAGAAGAGGGAGTGAAGGCCACAGGAAAACAGGAGCCCACTCCATGCTGTAGCCTGAAAAGGCTCCAAGGAAGGAGAGCATGGACCCTGTGGGGTGAATTGTGCAAGGTAGCAAACAAGCATCCTTCACACTTGGTGTTCTTCTGACTGAAGACCTGTGGTGCAGATTCTGCAGACCACCCAGGGGCACTGTGTCTTGGTTGAAAGTGTGAGTGCTGGAAAGGAGTGGCCTTTGGGTGGCACATCTCCACATCCTTTATTGCTGCATGATCTTTCTCTCAAAAGAGCTTTTACATTTTTTAAGTTACTTAACCCAGGCACCATTCCTGCAATTGCAGATAATAATCTACTTGTTCCTCCAAAGTTCAATGTAGAATTACCTTATAACCTAGTAGTTCTACCTCTAGCCCTTTATACCAAAGAATAAAAAACAAGAACTCATATGTATTTACTTGTGAATGTTCATTAGCACCATTATTAGACAGTATCTATCAAAGCTGAACAGACCAATAAAGTGTGTATCCAAAGAAATGTCCATGCCTTATGCATCCATATAAAGAGGTGAAGTTCTGACACATACTGCCACATGGATAAACCTCAATCATGAAGCTTTGAAGTGAGCCAGTCACAAAGGAGCATATCGCATATGACATGAAATATCTAGATTAGGCAAATTCGTGGATGCAGGGAGAATAGAGGTCACCAGGAGCTGGAAGGGGTCAAGGATGCAGAATTGTTTGCTTAATGGGTATAAAGGGTATAAGATTCCTGTTTGGGATGATGAATTGGCTTGAAAATAGTAGTGATGGTTTCCCAGAATTTTCATTATTGTCAGTGTCACTGGATTGTACATTAAAAAATGGTGAAAATGGCAAATATTATGCCATGTCTATTTAGCCACAGTAAAATTCACCACTGCTGAGGATATTCTCCAAGTCAGAAGTCTTCCTGCCCTCCTTGGTTCTGTGGCACAGCTTCCATTCTGGGAAGTGTTTTCCTGAAGAGGGATTTCTCAGCAGGTGATTCACTGGTGAAAACTCCAGCAGACACCCATCAATAAACATATCAATTTTTCTCCCTTTGATGTGAAAGAGAACAAATTATTTCCAAGAATTTCAACAAGGGGTGTGAAAATAGTCTGCCTTAATGATTATTCCTCCTTTGAAAACAGCCATTTTCCAGTTTACTTTTGCAGTCAACTATCCTTCCCCTCCACTTATGTAAAGCAACAGCAGCAGTCACTGCCATTGCTGATACCTTTGTTCCACACAATTGTGAGTTTTCCTGGTGAGAGAGGGGAAGGGTGGGTGGCTGGCTGCGTGCAGCATCATTAGACTCTGCTTGCTGAAACATTTCAAGTAGTAACTATGGCAGGCTGACAAGAGAGTCCTGGCAGGATTTGGAAGCAGCAGCCCCAGCAGTCTTTGTGATACCCACTGTGTAGATACCACCGAGGCAGAGGGGATCAAGGAGGGCCAGAGGGCATTAGCGTTTTCATAGTGACTTGATGCCTTGCTTTAAGCTCTGGTTTTAGGCGTCTTACGGTATTTTTTATTCCCTTTCTAGAATATTCCATTTGGAGTGAATATTACCTTTTGCAATTTGTGTCCCTCATGCTCTCTGCCCTGTTGACAAGTGATTGTGTGATATATAGTGCTGCTCAAGGAGTAAAAAGAAAACCAGGAGCAGCTCTGTGAGCCATCCGGTTCAATGAGTGTGTAGGTCTGATTTTAAATAAGCCCTGATTTTCCAGGTTTGGAACTGAATGGCATGACAGGGATGGATGTGGCCGATGTCCCGCCCCCTCTGCCTCTCAAGGGCAGCATGGCAGACTATGGGAATCTGATGGAAAACCAGGATCTGGTCAACTCACCAACACCTCCCCCACCTCCTCCACACCAGAGGGTAAGTGCACATCTGCTTCAGCGGACTTTACCTACCTCTTCTCCACAACATGGCATCACCTGTTCCAGTTGTCAGGAGCTTCACTGTGGGTTAACAAGAAAAATGATAAAATGGTTCTAGCTTTGATTTTGAGAAATGTCAAACCAATAAAGACCCCAGTGTGTATGGCCTGTGGTTCTGATTCATTGTCACTGCAGTGAGACACTTAGCCCCAGATTGTGCTTGGAACAAGGATAAGAGGAATAGAAGTTCCGATAGTTGTCATTGCTTCAGAGGTGATTCCAGTTGGGACACCATTGTGAAAATATGTTTTTGAGAATTAGCTTTTCTACTAAGACATCTGATGACTGGGTTAGACGTTGGTCATGTTGCCCTGTAGACGAAGTGGCTCCTACTGGGACCAACTGGCACCAAGCAAGTAGCTCCTGTCCTATCAGCTCTCTGGCTGGCATCACACTCATGCTGCCAACTCCTAGGCATGACAGGCACTGGCTGCTCAGAGTCTGCAGAAGAGTCTGAGCACAGTTTTTCCTCACTGCCTGGGACTCCCTCCTCTTTTGATGCAGGGTACTGGCCAGTAGTGAGCAGCTGGCCCACTCCCCTCTTCAGCACCATCCCCAAGAAGGCGCTCTTCGTACATGCTATTCTGGTCAGTAATCGTTTTTGATATGCTTCCGCCAAGAGTCCTCCTACTGCAGACATTAGTGACAAATCTTGTGCTGCTTAAACCAGGGCTTCTGACTTAAATATCAAAGCAGAAATACTAAACCTGCTGGAAAATAGGTTAGGTAGAACACTTGAAGACACTGGCATAGGGAATGACTTTCTGAAAAAAACCTCTGCACCATAAGAACTAGCAGAAAGAGTCAACAACTGGGATCTTATTTTATTAAAATTTTTACACAGCAAGAGAAACCATGAACAGAGTGAAAAAACAACATACAATATGGGGGAAAAAAATTTATACCAGCTGTTTCTCAGGCAGATGACTACTCTCTAGAGTAAAGAATTTAAATCAGTCCCACCCCATTTTAAAGACCCAACTCAAAAATGGGTATCTGAAATGAACAGATACTTTTCAGAGGAAGAAGTAAAAGCAACTAAGAAAGGTATGAAGAAATGTTCAACATCACTAGTCAGTTGAGAGATGCAGATGAAAACATTGAGATTCCATCTTACTCCACATGGAATGGCTGCTAACAGAAAATCAACCAGCAGCAAATGCTGATGGGGCTGTGGGGTGAAAGGAACCCTGATGGTGGGAATGTAGACTGGTGCAACCACTGTAGAGATCAGTGTGGAGATTCCTTAAAAAACTAACACTTGAAGCCCCATTTGACCTGGCTATTCCCCTGTAAAGTATATACATGAAAGAATTAAAAGAATCATTCCACAGTGACATATGTGCACCCATGTTTATAGCAGCACAGTTTGTCATAGCTAAATCTTGGAAATAACCCAAATGCCCTTCAACAGGAGACTGAGTAAAAAAAAAAAAGTGTTTTTATTTTTAGAGAATGGATTATTACTCAGCCATAAAGAATGCTAAATTTGGAATCATTTATATTCAAATGGATGTACCTTAAGGACATATGCATAAGTGAAATAAACAGGACACAGATGTGTAAATATCCTTTTTCTAGTGTGAATAACCAAAGGTGTAAATGAAAGCCAACATATATGATAGGTATTGTGAAATAGGAAGAAAAAGTGCAAAAAGAAAAGAAAAAGGGTGAATAGGGGAAAGTAAAGAAGGTAAAGACAAAATTTGATAGTATTAAAAAAAAGGAAACAAAGCTTATATGTATAGTGGGTAGGGTTGTAGGGAGAGCAGGGAAAAAGGAAAAAAATGAGAATCAAAACGTGTCATGTGCAGGTACAAATTCTCAATGTGGAATGCGATCATAATATATGTATAAAATGTACCAATAAAAAAAAATAAGCCAGGGCCTCTGCTCCCAGGTGCCTGTCCTAACATTTTTGCAGCTCTACCACCTTGTCTTCCTGGATTGGCCTGGCTGCTGTCTGTCGCCTCCCCTGGATTCTCCATGGTGTAAGGTGCAGCACGTGCAGAGGTCAGCTTGGGGAGCAGGAGTGGTGCTTCACACAGTGACCGCTGGATTGTGCACTTCCAGGTCCACCCAGACTTCAGTATTTCCAGCCCCATACAGTGAAATCAGCACAGCTACCTCGCTCAGGTTATGCAGCTGTCCTGTTTCCCTAATCAGCCAACATACAGTAATTGGATAGCCACAGAATTTGGGGAGCACGTGAAGGGCATGAAGCTGTTCGATGACTGCCATGTACATTGTAAATTCCTCATGCTATTTCTTTATCTTTTTCATTTCTGGGGAAGACTTTCAGTCAGTACTCTCCTCTCTTCTTGTGATGGGAGAGGAGGAGAGACAGCATTTAATAACATTGGGCATTTGATACTTTCTTCTGTAGAAGAAAACTGAAAAGCTGTATTATTAAAGGGACAGATGGTTTTTATGAAGCCAAAGTGCCACTAAAATAAATGCCATCTCCCTAGAGATGTCATGGTAGGGAACTGGCCCTAGAGAAGGGACCAGTTTTCCTTATGAAGAAGGCTTTGCAGGAGCCAAGAAGAATTGACTGCAATCATGAAAATGTAAAGCTGAGCGTCCTGGGCACTTGTAACCACATGGCTGGTATCACAAAAGGAGATTCGTGAGGTCCTTCAGGAGCCTTGGCTCGGGTGCAGTATTGCTCTCTCAATGGCTTTATTGATTACATCTTTAACTTCACCTCATTATTTATTGCAGAAGCAAAACTACCCCCCTCAGGTATCCCTATACTGGGAGTTCTCAACTTGGAATTAGTACCAGTTTCCTGGGTGTTACAGATAAACTCGGGGATAACATTCAAAAACATTGTGCATATTTTTTGAATACCTCATTCTAAGTTACTGATGCTATGTGCAGTTGATTAAGTAAAGAACTATTATGCACAAGCCTTGTCTCAATTTATAAAGGGGGTGTGAATTCAATTAGATAAATTACCCAGTTCTTTGCTATCCATTTATTATTTAATCTGCTTGCAGCATGAGAGCATGTTCAGGTGACATGCTGGTGGTTAGCGTGCCCTAATTAACAACTGTGCTTTCTAAGGTGCCTCCTTGGCACAGCCCTGGGAGCCATTTAGGATAATGATCATTCATCTGCTGGGGGGGGGGGGGTGTGATCGATAGCCTCCCGTCACTCTCATTGATCCGCTTCAGGCTTGCAGGCAACTCTATCTCTGGTTGTTGCCATTTTAAGCTGTCATTTCTTGGAAACGGCTCTATGACCAGGAATCTGAGCTCTCACTGTACTTAATGCTGATAAACCTGACATTCTCATATCTGGCACAAAGGGCATCTCTAGCATTATGTTTGTAACAGGTTGCACTGGTCTGGCCCATGCTGACTCATGTAAATTCTTGTTATCAGGCCTCGAAGTAGCTGTTTCTGTTAACCATTCTTATCAACCCTAAAAAAGACTTAGGTGTCTGTTACTTTACTTTCCTTTGTACAGTGTCTGAATATCATTATATCAGTTATGTTTTTGTCTGTGCGTTTGGCACTAGGTCATTTGGGTACTGGATTTACTTGTCTATGAATCAGGAGGAAATCTGAGCAGTGAGTGAGAGACAACTGCGTCACTATCCTGTCCTTGAAAACTTCTTTTCTCACATTGAGCTAAATGTGAACCTCTACTGAGAGGCAGCAGAAATCCACACTTATCCATGAGTTAGGCAGTGGTGCTTTGGGGCTTCATCCTGACTCCTTCCTGTGGTGTGGACCAATCTTCCTGTTCTGTTCATCTCTTCACTTGCTCCTTTACCTGTGTGACTGACCCCTCTTTCCCAGAGGCTCTCCATTCATCAAGTGTCTTTGATGGCCACAGTGGTCTCAAAAGCAATAGGACAGCAGCTGCCTATATCATTTACACCCCAGCATGTCCATGGAGCAGGGTTTTTTCTGTCTTTATAGTTATAATTCCTTCTTGGGAATATAAGGCAACCTGTGACCTGTAAGTCACCTCCGTTTGTAAACTATTCTTGGAACACAGCTACAGCCCTTCCTTTATATAGTCTCTCTGGCTGCTGTCTAGCCTCAGCAATGATCATAAGTCCCACAAAACTGAAAATGTTTACTTTCTAACCTTGTCCTGCAAAAGCTTGCAGACCTTAACTTTCAGTTCCTTAAGCAAGGAAGGACTCTCAGCTCACCCTAGAGAACATCTCCAAGGATATGTCTGTCCTCATAGCAGATCAATTGCTAGTTCAATAGCACATCAGAAAGGCCTATGGCTGCTAGGCAACCCAGCACTAAGTGCAGCAGACCTGCCCGTGCTGTGCCAAGCAGGAGGGAGCCCAGTCACATGGAAGGTACAGCTTCAGAGCAGGAAGTGCAAATGCACTGTACTAAGTGAAACCGTGGCACTGTGTCACCTGGGACCCACATAGAGTCTGGTTTTTTCAAGCAGGGATATCATTCACGTGATGTCTTCTCATATTCATGTCTTCCAGCAATTGCCGCCTCCACTACCCAGCAAAACACCACCTCCTCCCCCTCCAAAGACAACCCGCAAGCAGACCTCTGTGGACTCAGGAATCGTGCAGTGAGCACAGCGAGATTCATGGAAGGTTTCATCTTCCCTCCCTCCTCATGTTCTTCCGCGTCTGATGTTTACCTCACTGGGCCTGCAAAGTCTGACTTTTACTTCAATGGCTCTGCCCTAAGGAGAGTTGTTTCTAGCCATAATGTTATGGAGTGTGGAGGATAGAGAGCCAGGACACACTGTTATGCTTATCAAAGTTGGGAGTTTTCAAGGGTGTCATACTGTGAGAGAGCCACAGTCTTGCCCAGACATCCTTCTTTTTATGTGCCAAATGACTTGTTTTAACAAAGTGCTCACCTGATCTGAGGTCAGCCACATGGGGGAGGTGAGCCCTTCACTGGTGAGAAGCTGTGTAGCAGGATGTGTAAGAGTCCTGACATTCTCTATGCAGCCGAGGCCCTAGCTCACTCTCCTGTGATGTTCAGTCAGACTCCCTCCTTTTGGCATATGTGGTATGACTTTGTGTTGGTTGAGTATTTCTTCAACCTACATCTGGCAACTAAGTTCAACCCTTCAGGAAAGGTCCTGATTTTTTTCTTGGTATAATTTAAAATAGAATATTTCTCAGCTACTGAACAGTTACTAATTTATGGAGTAGAAATACCATTATCAATACTGGATCAAATGGAAAAATAAACATGAATAAAGAAAAATCAACTCTCATTCTTTTTTGAAAAAGAATATGTATACCATAAGAAATGGTTTTAATTGGATGAATTCTTTGTGTCCTCATTCTGTACAGAAGTTTGTATATATGATGGTTCTTAGAACTTGTTTTAATTTTTGTGGTCCTTGTGTCTATTGTAATAGACATCTGCAAATGATTCTCAATGTGTTCTTAATCTTTAACTGCTGGAAGTGTAAAAACAACAACCACAAAAAAGTCCCACAAATTAAATTCATTTTTCAGAACTCCAAAGTCCTGAAAATGTTGGTGGACAATAATTTTTTAAAACTAACTTTGTATCACCTAATATTTTTATTTTATCGTCTATATTTTTTTATTCACTATGACCATGATACTGTTCTAGTAGGCTTCAAGGTTAATCATTGATAATGAAAAATAAAATGTTATTTAAAAAAAACTCAACAGAGCCTGTTTTGGTTTTATTCTTTAATGTAAAATACAAGATTGCTGTCTTTATTCCACTTTCATAGATGGATAGATCTTCCTCAAATATAATTTTGTCTATTTAGTTGCCTGTGATTTTGAACCCTGATAGAAAACATCCAAGTGTCTACGTTTGTCTACATGTCCTTCTACACAGGTAGAGTACAGTGCTGTATGAAATTTTCTTTTGATGCTGAGGACTTTCAGGCTGCACATCATTTAAGTCAGGAGGGTATTATCCACAATCCTAAAATAATCACGTTGGATCACCAGGCTGGAAGAATATAACACCTACGTGGGCCATGGGTCACTTATCAAGTTGTCAGCATTCATCTCACATAAGCAGACACCAACACTGGAAGAACAATTCTTGGTCTACAGAAATGCTAGTTTCACAATAAACTGGCCTTTTGTGTAGTTGTTTCCACACCCCACCCCAAACAACCCTCACGTGACACAACCTGGGCTTGAATCCACCTCCCCGAATTCCATTCCCTGTGTGTCCTGAGAACTAAGAAGGACAGAAAAAGTTATAGAGATAAAACAGAAGGCAGTCAACATGTTGCAGAAATCTCTTCACATGAAGTGTAAATATGTTGATATATTTATAAGTCAGGAAACTTCTCAAATTCTGCACGAGCAAAATTCCTCACAGTGTTAGTCGGCTTTCCATTACTGTAACCAAGGCCTGAAATAAATCAGTTTAAAGAGAAGAAAGAGTTACTTTGACTCCTAATGGTGAATGTTTCAGTCCATGGCTGACTGGGCCTGTGGCAGCAGAGTACATGTTGACCATGCACTCAGAGTGCTTGAGCAGTGCAACTCCCCAGGATGCACAAGATCTCCCTCCAGGCCCCATCTCTTAGAACCCACCACCTTCCGCTAGCACCAAGATTGAGGTCATACATCTAGCACAGGCCTTAAGGAACAGCAAAAGCTGTCAGTGGAGGAGAAGCTGCCTACCATATGAGGAGTCTCCTGGGCCCAGAACTTCCCAGATTGAGTTCCATAGGAAGATTATCCCATCTAGGTGTAATTGCCTGTGCTTTTTCTCAGGAAATCTTTCTTAATCTTCTCTTCACAACTGCCTTTCAAGGAGTCCTTTTAGACATATTTTCCCTAATTATTACCCACAATTTTAGTAATACAGATACATAGGTTATATACCTTATCTATATTTATGCTTTTGTATTTAAAAAAATAAGACTTTTTCATCTTCTAACAAACAATTTTTTGTCCTTTGCAGGTGTTAACATATTGAGAATCCATGCTCTAAAGCAGGAAGGTGAGGTTCTTGTGTTTCATTTTTGCTTTGGTGGCCAGGAAGTTCAAAGCTAAATTTAGCTTTCATGCAATCAAACTTTGATTTTAGTTTTCGGTTTTCCAAAATGTTGTTGACCCATTAAAATTCTGTCTTGCCTGTAGTCAATTTAATATATGCTTTGCTCACAAAGTGCGATAGTACATGAACTGTATTTTTTTTATGAAAAAGTCCTTTTCCTTTTTTAAATTCCTTGGAACTTGAAGATTGCTTCCTAGTACTTGAAAAAATTGTTTTTAATTGATTTCAAGATTATTCTTTAATGTAAAGATCTGATCTTTTTCAATCCTTATTGACTTAATTTAATCTGTTCTGGATTCTTTTATGGTACGGACTTCGTGTGTCATGTTACTGGAAGTCTTTGTTGGTTTAATGGATTGTAGCTTTTGCTTTTTAGTTCTATCTCTAATTACTTTTAAAACATTATACTCAAATTCTGTTTGAGAACTTCTACCACTTTGGGGGCAATATACCTTTTTGGAATTACTTAAACATCCATTTTCTTATTGATGATGGCACAGAAAACAAAGATCCCATAGGGCCAGTAATCCTCTATGCCCAAAGTTCCTAAAATTGTCAAGCCATGTTTGTCTTTCAACCACACAAAGAAGCTGCTGTTCTTCCTAAGCCCTAAAATGGCCTAAATATAGTATCCTGTGCTCAAGAAGAAAGTAGGGACTTCTATAATGTGTGGTATGGGGCAAAGCTTATTCTGATAATTACAATGAATAAGACTTGTGGTATACAGTTTTATGGGCTAAAGTACCCAGTTAATTAAACTAATGTAGATATATCTGTGAAGGTATTGGTAGATTGGTTAATATCTATAATTAAATGGCTAAAGAAATCACTTTTGATCATGTGGGTGGGTCAGTCTCGTACCTATCAGTTGAAGGTTTTAAGAGCAAATCAGTTTCCTGGAGAAAAAGGAATTTTGTCTCAACACTGCAGCCTCAGGAGAGGACTGGCAGCCTCCACGATAAACAATGAATGAGCCAACAGCATAAACCAGAAATAATTCACAGTTAGTCCAAGCTGTAAGCTCGGTGGATTTACTTTGAGAGTGACTCTTCTTGTATCACAGACTAGCTGTAGAGGACCCACTGCAACACTCATTGTATCTCATTGTGGTATGACCAGGATCTACACTCAGAGTAGTTTAACAACCACAGTTTAGGACTCCTGGAGCACCTTAACACAGTGACTGAGAGACACTTGAGGCTACTGAGAAGATGTGAGAAGTTTCAGCAGTAGGGAACTCAGGCTGTGCAGGGTACAGCTGTCAGTAGCACCGCCCTCTGCAATGAAGAGTCAGCCCCACTGCTTACAAATTTCTAAGTGGGCTGCATCTAAAAGTATGAACTTAAGCCCAGTGGACTACTTGGTCTCACTTGATGTCCTCTTCCAACACATAACTCAGTGGCTTGTTTGCTTTCTACACCTGACAAAGTGTTCAGGAGTAGTCCTTTGCTTAAACATTTGCCATATCCCAAAGTACTATGGCAGACAAAACTAGTTGGAGATAGCAGTGGTTAAGGGCACACAGATGGATACTAAACCCTTTAGAGTAAGTATAGCCCTGAAGAAGACAACATACTATTGGCTGGCCCTGCCCACTGGGAAAGACAGGGCAGGACTAAGCATTCACACACCAATAGTCTGTTAAATAGATTTAGAACCACAATAGGCCTCAGTAACAAATCACTGTCTATCCCCCATACTTACTGTTTTTCAGTATTACAAATTCTTGAAAGAAACTATGTATTTAAATACTTGATGTGGAAGTGTATTTTTGGACCCTTCCTTTTGTGTATTTGAGTCTTTTTGTTTGTTTCTTTGTTCTTTTTTTTCCAACAGCATCAGATTTATTTATTTACTCTTAAGTCTTTATCAAGTTAATTACATATATAAGTTAACAATTGGACTAATAGACCAAAAAAAGTACAAAACAATTATACTAAATCAAATTAGATACATTGGCTATGCTAGATTCCCACAACTTTTTTCTTTTTTTCTTATTTCCTGTTTTTAACTTTATATGATTATATATTTATATTATATATATAATGTACATGTCTATATAATATATTTTATATATTTATATTTTATATATTAAATATATATTATATATTTTACTTTACAGATAGAAAAAACTATGAAAATTTTTTTTTTCTTTTAGGTTTTTTGAGACAGGGTTTCGCTTTGTGTTTCAGGCTGGCCCTGAGCTCAGCCTCCAACTCACATCACAGCAATCCTCCTGCCTCTGCCTCCCGAGTGCTGGGATTACAGGCGTGAGCCACCACACCCGGCACTGTGGTATGTGGTACTGGTTGCTGCTGAGCGTGAGTCTCCATGCCCAGTATGGTATGTGGTTACCGGGGAATCGAACCCGGGCCCTTGCGCTTGCAAGACAGGTGCCGGAACCACTGAGCTAACTCCCCGGCCCAAAACTATGAAATATTTAAGCTTGTGTGTCTGATATATTTCACTTAAATTGTGGTCTCAAGGCCCACCCAATTTCCTGCAAATGACTCAAGTTTATCCATCTCTATGGCAGAGTAGTATTTAACTGGTTATAAATGCATTTTCTTTACCCATTCAGCTGTGGCTGGACAAAGAGGCAGCTTCTAAGATTTAGCTATTTTGAATTATGCTGCTACAAACATGCATATTTCACTGTAGTATGATGGCTATAACTCCTTTTAAAATATATCTACAACAGGAATAGCTGGATGAAATGGAATTTCTGTTTTCATTTTTAAGGAATCTTCAGAGTGATTTTACCAGCTTATGTTCCCACCAACAATGAAGGAGAATTCCATTTTCTTCATAGACTCTCCAGCATTTATTATTATTTGTTTTGAAGGTAAACATTTTTTCTGGAGTAAGATAGAATTACAGTGTTTTTTAATCTGCTTATCACAATGGCCAGCAATGTTGAGCTGTTTTTTTAGGGGTGGAAAGCTATTTGTACTTATGCATCTGAGAAATATCTATTTATTTCAGATATCTCTTTTGTGGTTGGATCTTTAAATTGGGGGAGTCTATTCTTTTTAGTTCTTTATATATTCTAAATATTAGTCTTCTACCCAAAGTAAAAAAAAAAAAAGAGAGATTTTTTTTTTCCTCATTCTGTGGGTTGTCTCTTCACTTAGTCTCCTTTGCTGTATAGAAACTTTGTAAATTGATGTAATCTCTTTTGTTGATTCTTGGTATTATTTCTTTTGTACCTGGGCTTCTGTTCAGAAAGTTTTGCCTGTTCTTATGTCCTGAAGAATTTTACCTACTTTATCTTCCAGCACATTAAATATTTCTAATTTAATGTTTAGATTTTTTACATTTTTAGTTTTTTAAAGACAATTTTAATTTAGTGCATGGTGAGTATTCTTTTTCTTGTTTTCTTCCTGTTATTTTAGGCAGTTTTCTTTTTCATTTTTATTATTGTTTCCTTTTTTGTGGTACTGGGAGTCTAACTCAGAGCCTTACATTTGTAAGGCAGATGTCAGAACCACTGAGCTAAATCCCTGGCTTCTTTTTCATTTTTTAACTGCATTTTTATCTTGCTTGTTTTCTCATCCTCATCTTTCTTCTTTTTTTCTTTTGAATTTTACTCCTCCAGTTTCCTTCTTCTCTGCCCATTCCATTTTTATTACTAGTACCTTATATCATTACCTTTACCAATTTTAATATTTGAATCCTTTTACCTGGTATCATTATTGCTAATTTGTATTGTTAATGATGATGTAACTCTTACTTTTAGTTGGTTTTTACTGTATCTCAATGTTTGGTTTGTCTTTGTATTATTGTCTTTATTGAGTTTCATTTTCCCCTTTGTGGGTGATGATAGGAATCAGGTCCTCAAGAGAAGGCTGAACATTAAGAAGAGCCTCACACAAAAGTGGAAATCCATCCAAGAAAGGCAACAGTGTCAATGTAGAAAAAGAAGTATGAAAATAAAGGCAACATGATTCCACCATAGGTTCATAACTAATCAGTAACTCAACAAAAATATGGAAGTAGATGAGGTAATCAATAAAAACAATTGCTGTCAAAGAAAATGCAAATAAAGAGCTGAACTAAGTACGAACCACTGAAGGAGCAATTCAACAAAGACACAGAGATTCTGAAGAAACAACCAGAAATCTTGGAAATGAAGAATAAAATAAGTCAAACTAAAAACTCTGGAAAGTTTATTGTCAGTAGACTGGACCAAGTAGAAGGCAAAATTGTGGGGCTTATAGACAAGGCTAATAAAAAATAACACATAGAGACTAATAAAGAAAAAAAAAAGAAATTCTCAACAAAATGTCAAAAACTTTAAGATACAGAAAACCAAACATGAAACACGAATTTTTAGTATAAAAGAGTGCACTGAGGTACAGACTAATGACATAGGAAAATTGATTTAATGAAAGAATAGCAAAAACTTCCCAAATCTTGGGAAAGATACAGACATTCAAGCACAGAAAACATGTAGAATACCAAACAGGCATAACTAGAAAAAAACCTCCCCATGCTGTATTATAATTAAAATGAAAAAGGAGAGAATATTGAAACCCACAAGAGAGCAATGCCAAGTCACTTACAGAGGCAAATCCATCGGAATTACTTCAGCCTACTCTTCAGAAACTCTACAGACCAAGAGAATGTGAAATGATGCATTACAAGCCTTGAAAGAAAATAACTGCCAATAAAGATTACTATATCCAGTACAGCTATTCTTCAAAATCATTCAAAATAGATTAAGAAATAAAGAGCTTCCAAGATAAATATAAATTAAAGAAATTCATTACCACTAAGCCTGAACTTCAGACGATACCTAAAGGTATTCAGTAAATAGAACAGAAAGATTAAATAAACTGTTGAGAATTAAGAAAGTCAAATATTAGAAAAACAACAAATGAAAAGAACTAGTATATATCTTCCTATAATAACTCTGAATGTAAATGGTCTTAATTCTCCAATTAACATAGACTGGCAGACTGCAAATTGGATTTTTTTTTTTTACAAAGTCCTAAATTTTGGGGACATGCAAGACATACATCTTACTAAGAAAAACATACCCAGATTAAAAGCAAAAGGATAGAAAACAATAACCCAATTTCAGAGTGAAATCTGAAAGCAAGAAGAAATAGCAGTATATACTCATATTCAACAAAGCACGTTTAATAATAAAATTAGAAGAGAAAAATAAGGCAACTATATATTGCTAAAGGAAACAAACTACCAAGAAGATATAGCAGTTGTATATATAAATACACCAAATATTGGTGTGCCCAATTTCATAGAACAAATACTACTTAGAGAAAGTGATACATAGCTCCCAATACCATAATAGTAAATGACTTCAATATTTCCCTCATACTAATAGACAGGAAATCCAGACCAAAAGGAAGAAGAAGGAAAAAAAAAAAAAAACAGATATCAGAAGTAAACTATACCATAGAGTAAAAGAAACTAACAGATATTTATAGAACATCCTATCCAACAATTGCAGAATACACATTCTTCGTAGCTGCTCTTTGAACATTTTCTAAAACAGATACTATTTTAATCCATAAGGGAAGCCTTAATGAATACCCCAAAATTTGAAATAATTCCTGTAATTTTATGAGATCATAATGGAGTGAAACTAGAAATAAGTAGCAATAGTAAATAGACAAACATATCAAGAATGACCAATTCACTTTTGAACTGACACTAGGTCATCAGAGAGAGGCTTAAAATTTTGCTAGAATCAAATTTGCTTCTTTTAGAATCAAAAATGGAAATACAACATGTGCCAAAATCTATGGGAATTTCTAAGGCATTTATAAAAGGGAAATTTATAGTTATGATCCCCTAAATTAAAAAGTCAGCAATTTCAAATAAATAATCTAATAATGCATCTCAAGGTTTTAGAGAGACAAGAACAAACCAATCAAAGGAAGGGAATAATAAAGATCAGAGCTTAAACCAGTGAGATAGAGATAAAAAGGACAATACCCACGAACAATGAAACAAGAAGTTGATTCTTTGAAAAGATAATCAAGACCGATAAGCCCTTTGGTGAACTAACCTAAATAGAGAGAAGATACAAATGAAAACTTAAACATAAAAAGAGGACATTATACTATGATAAATATGACTGACATCTAGAGGACACATATTATTCTAACAATATATATTCTGATAAATTGGAGCATCTTGAAGAAATGGTTTTCTAGACACATATGACCTACCAAAATTGAACCAAGAGGACATAAAAACTCTAAACACATCAATAATAATCAATGAGATTAAAGTAGTAATGACATCTTTCAACAAATAAAAGCCCAAGACCAGAAGGATTCATTGCTCAATTTTGCCAGTTCTTTAAAGAACTAATTAATACCAATGCTTCTCAAGCTATTCAATTAAATAAAAAGTAAAGGAAAACTTCCAATTTCATTCCACGAGGCAAACCTCACCATGATAAACAAATTGGACAAGGACACACACACACAAAAGAAAACAACAGGATGACATCCTTGATGACCACCTGTGCAAAAAGCTTGAATAAAACACAAATCAAATTCAACAACACATTTAAAAGATCACCTTGATCAAGTTGGTTTTTGTTCAGGGAGGCAAGGATGTTTCAATATATGCAAATCAATGAAGTATAATACATCACACAAATTGAACTAGGGATAAAAGAAAGGCATACAATCATCTCATTGAGTTAGAAAGGAGTCTTTGACAAAACTGAATATCCATTCATGAAAAATATCCTTGAAACAACTAAGTATTGAAGGGTCATACTTCAATACAATAAAAGCCATACACAGCAACTTATGAATAGTAATGAAAACCAAATATTTCCTCTAAAATCAAGAACAAAGCAAAAGTGTTGCTTCTCTTTCTATTAAACATAATAGTAGAAATTTTAGCTAGAGCAATTAGGCAAGAGTAAGAAGCAAAGGGTATGTAAACAGGAAAAGGAGAAGTCAAATTGTCCTTATTGGTATGTAATATGTTTCTACACTTAGAAGACCCTCTAAATTTTACCTAAAGAATTGTAGAGATAACAAATACATTTAACAAAGTATCAGGATAGAAAAATCAATATTTAAAAATCAATAGCTTTTCTATACAACATTAACTGACCAGCTAAGAAGGAAATGAAGAAAATAATTCCATTCATAGTAGCTTCAAAATAAAATGTATAAGGACCAATCTAACCAAGGAAATGAAAGGCCTCCATGATAAAAATTTCAGAAAACTTATAGAAATTAAACAAGTCACTAGAAGATGGAAAGACCTCCTATCGTTTATTTTTTAAATTTAAATCTTTATTGGTAAATTATGAATACACATCATCATCTCATTCAACATTGAGAGTTTATACCAGAATATGACATGACTTGATTCTCATTTTTTCCTCTTTCCACCCACCCTGAAACACCCCACCTCCTATACACATAATCTTTGTTTCCTTTTCTCTTTATTACTGTCACATTCTTTTCCCCCTCATTATTTACACCTACACCTTCTTTCCTTTTAAACATTTTCTATTTCACTATATCAACTATACATACTACAACTCATTTACAACTTAATTTTCTCAGATCAGAGAAAAGATATGATATTTACACATCTGTGACCTATATATTTCACTTATGAGGATGTCCTCAAGGTACATCCATTCGAGTATGAATGACTCAGTCTTATCATTTTTAATGACAGAGTAATGTTCCATTCTATAAAAGAACCACATCTTTTTTTCTTTTTTCTTTTTTTTTTTTTTTTTTTTTGAGACAGGGTCTCACTTTGTAGTTCAGGCTGGCCCTGAGCTCAGCCTCAAGCTCACATCATAGCAATCCTCCTGCCTCTGCCTCCTGAGTGCTGGAATTACAGGCGTGAGCCACCATGCCCGGCACTGTGGTATGTGGTACTGATTGCTGCTGGGGTGAGTCTCCACGTCCAGTATTGTTATGTGGTTATCAAGGATCGAACCTGGGCCCTTGTGCTTGCAAGACAAGCACTGGAACCACTGAGCTATATCCCCGGCCCAGAACCACATCTTCTTTATCCAGTCTCCAGTTGATGGATATTTGGGTTGTTTACAAGACTTAGCAATCACAAACTGAGCTGCTACACATGAGTGCACAAATGTCACTGTGAAATGAATCTTTTAATTCCATTGTATATATACCTAGCAGAGTGATGGCTGGGTCATATGGGACCTCCAATCCTAGCTTTTTGAAGAATCTCCATACTGATTTCCACAAAGGTTGTATGAGTCTACATTCTCACCAACACTAGAGAAGGGTTCCCTTTTCTCTGCAGCCTCACCATCATTTGTTTCTGGCTAATTCTGGAATAGCAGCCACTCTTCGTGGAGTGAGATGAAATCTCAGTGTTGTTTTCATCTGCATCTCCCGAATGACCAATGATGTTGAGCATTTCTTCATATACATCTTAGCTGCTCTTACTTCTTCCTCTGAAAAGTATCTGTTCATTTCAGATGCCTAGTTTTGAATTGGGTACCTAAATTTGGGTGGGCTGATTTTTTTAAAGCTCTTTATATATTCTAGATAGTAGCCTTGTGTCTGAGAAACAGCTGGTAAAGATTCTTTTCCACGTTTTTGGTTGCCTTTTTGCTCTGTGGTGGTTTCTTTTGCTGTGCAGAAGCTTTTTAATAGAATGAGATCCCATTTGTTGATTTCTTCTCCCAATTCTTGTGCTATAGAGGTTTTGTTCAAGAAGTCTTTCCCTAAGCCAATGTCTTAAAGAGTTTTACCTAACCTGTTTTGTAACATATTTAGAGTGTCTGTTTTAATATTTAGTGCTATTATCCACTTTGATTTTAGCTTGGTTCCCAGTGAAAGAGATAGGTATAGCTTTAGTCTTTGGCAGGTTAAAGCCCAGTTTTTCTAGCACCATTTTTTAAAGAGGGTATCTTTCCTCCATTGAGGATTTTTGGCTCCTTTATCAAAAATAAGGTGGATCAGTGTATCTGGAGTAGTTTCTGAATCTTCTAATCTACCCCATTGATCCTCAGGTATGTTACTTTGCCAGTACCATGTAGTTTTTATCACAGTGGCTTTATAGTATAGTTTCAGGTTTGGGGTTATAATACCCCCCATTATGTCCCTTTTGCTTAAAAATGCTTTTGCTGTTCTAGGTCTTTTGTGGTTCCAGATGAAAGTTTGGATTTTTTTTTTTCTCTAAATCTGTGAAATATGCGGTTGGGATTTCAATCGGGATTGCATTGAATCTGTATAGTAGTTGTGGGAATGTAGCCATTTTGACAATGTTGGTTCTTCCTACCCAGGCACAAGGTATGTCTTTCCATTTTCTGATATCTTCTATCTTCTTTTTCAGAGTTCTGTAGTTTTTGGAGTACAGGTCTTTCATCCCCTTTGTTAGATTGATTCCTAGATATTTCTTTTTTTTTTTTTTTTTTTTTTGATGATTAGCAGTCTTCTCACAGAGTGTTTGGGTTGTAGCATATCATATTGTTAGCAAATAATGGCAGTTTGACTGCTGCCTTTCCCATCTTTATACCTTTTATTTCTTTTTCTTGTCTAACTGCTATGGCTAATGTTTTCAGAACTACACTGAACAGGAGTGCTGAGAGTCGACATCCTTGTCTTGTTCCTGACTTTAGCATGAAAGATTTCAGTTTTTGACCACTTAGTATGATGTCACTATTTTCTTTAGGAAAGTCTATTGCCCACAACTGAGTTTTCTTAAAACAGTCCTTAGGTTTAGTGTCATCTGCATAGAAAAAAATAAGTTCACTTCTCATACAATTAGGTCTTCACTTGGAACCTAAAAGAAGCACAGGCGAGTCTCTGTTCAGGAGCCTTGGGAGGTTCTTTCTTTACTTTGTCACACATTTGCAGAGTTCCTGCCTGGCCATGCCCTTTCAGAGTCAGGACTTCTCTGAGCCCAAAAAAAACATCATCTTTGAATTTCTTTTGAGCAAAGACAATGTTAAGGAAACAAGATGGGTCTGTGATGTCAGAGGCAGGAATAGTACAATGTCTCCCTGTGTGAGTGCCTCCCTGAGGCCAAGATGTTTGAGTGGGGACCTGAGCTACCATTGAATGTAGCTGAGCAAGAATGTAGGACACAGTGTGACTGAAGAAAGGCCAAGAGCAACACCTATGGGTGGGAACACCCAAGGAATACAGTGAAGCAGGTGGCCACATTCCAGCGACTCTCACCCCCAAGATTAGTTGGCTTTGGAATTTGCCTTCACAAAATTCATGACATTTTTGGGGAGAGTGAGCAGAAGAGAGAGTGCTTTCTGGAGGGACTAATTGTTGTCGTGACCTTGAGAGCAAAGAGTGCTCAGTGCCCTTGGTGCTGTGAGTTCTCACCATGTTGCTAGCATCTCTTCACCCTCCCAAAAGACACAACAGATCCTATCTACCTTTCCAAACACAACTAAGCAAATTTACATGTCACCAAGGAGATCTGAAGCAAGCTCTACAGAGACATCAGTGGAAACCATTTGCAGAAAAGACTTGGAATCCAGAAGCCATTCAGAAAGATGCTTGATCACAATGTCCTGACTCCTCAGCCACTGGTTGAGAAGTGCAGCCATTTAGATGGTAAAAATAATCAGTTTGGGAACAGGGATATTTTTGAATTAGCATAAACTGGAGTATTTTAAAATACTTGTTAACAACTAATTTAGCATTATGAACACTCATGTTGGAGAGGAGGACACTTAATATTGAATATGAAGCTACCTGCAAAATGCAGGGTTATTTTTAAGTGCCTGCGTATTTTTGGTTACTCTACAGGGTATACAGATGACATCTGTGGGCTTTCACTGCCTTGCTAACGCTTTTTCAAATGAAAAGCAAACTTTGCTCTATAAAAGCAAAGCAATTATAATGGAGAAGCAGCAGCAGAATCATCCCTCAGTTTTTCAGAAGCGCGAGTGAAATGAGTGTTTTTGATAGAAACACCGTGTTATTTTAGCCACAGAGTAAAGAGCACAACTTCTTTTGGCTTGACAGCTTGACAGCCTCCAGTGGAGGTTTGTTTGGCAGCCTGGAGGAAAATTTGGCAAAAGAAGAGGTCTAGATGTCACAGCTTTTATATACTATGGATAATACCTCTCCAAAGGAAGAATGCCAAGAAGGGAATGCAAAGGATGATGGGAGGTACTTTGGACCTCAATGAAACTAAATATCTGCACAAAGTCATAGAGGGTGCTTAGCTTCTGGAAGCACAGGTTCAGAGATGTGCCAGCAGAGATCAGACAGGGCCCCCAGAGCTCTACTTCATCTGAAAAGCAACCTGGGGCTTTTAAAACCTGTCATGCAGGTGACTGTCTCTCAAATGCATTTGCCATTGCAGTTCTGCCAGCAATTTTGCCATCAGAAGTAAAGGGAAGCACAGCATCCTTAGGTAGACAAGGTTCATGTTTTGGGAAAGTAGAAGTGAATATCAGTATTTTGCATAAGGAAAGACTCCGAAAACTCATGAGTCTCAATGCCTTTGATTTTTAGATTCTTCAACATGGCACAGAATGAGCATGTAGTTTATAAAGGTCACTCAGCTAGTTTTCTCTTTGATGGCTTTTTAGAGCTCTCTTAAGATTAGAAATGAAATATTTAACAGGCAAGTTCTTTTATTTTTTCTTAAGTCTCCAAGTCTTCTAGCATCTTAAACAATCAGCAACAGATTAGATACCAGCCTCTCAGTTCACTTTTCTGTCTACAAGCATGACAAAGCAGTCCACTGGGCTGTCTTTCTTTTTTAACATCATGGTAGCATGGGCCACAGCTTAAGTAATGGAAGACACTGCGTCACTGAATCTGCGCCGGGTTTGGAGTTTGCTTGTCTCCAGGCCCACGCCAGAGGAGCGCCCAGGGACTGAGGTTAGCAGCGGGCAGCTCGGGAAACGGCGACTGCAGCACCTAGTCTGCGTCACTGAATCTGCGCCCGGTTTGGAGCTTACTTGTCTCCAGGCCCACGCCGGAAGAGCGCCCAGGGACTGAGTTTAGCAGCGGGTGGCTCAGGAAACGGCG